>CM047515.1:2989996-3122496 GCA_026122265.1 Ammodytes dubius | reverse complement strand
TTTTTAAAGTGTGTGTGTGTGTGTGTGTGTGTGTGTGTGTCTCGTGGAATTATAAAATGTCTATCTATCTATCGATCGATCGATCTATCTATCTATCTATCTATCTATCTATCTATCTATCTATCTATCTATCTATCTATCTATCTATCTATCTATCTATCTATCTATCTATCTATCTATCTATCTATCTATCTATCTATCTATCTATCTATCTATCTATCTATCTATCTAGTACGTTACCAATGGTGTCTCGTGGATTACCCTTGCAACACTTCTCTTACTCACGGCTCAAATCTTCTTTCTTTCTCAGAGACTTCTACCAAACTGTGGCATATAACCCGGGCTGTCCTGACACTTGGGCTGTCCTGACAGGTGTATATACTAACCGTTGGGCTGGTCTGACAGGTGCTCGGACTGACAGTTGGATAAACGTTGGGGTGCTCTGACAGCTGCACCTCCCAATAATATCAAATATATACACACCCCTCCGAACAATGCACACAATTGACACTTTGGAACAGTTGGCACCAACAGTTGGCACCAAAAAGGACTAATCGATCAATCATTTCTGACACATAACCGTCTTTACACCGGAAGGGCACAAAGGTCACATAACCGGAAGGTCACAAAGGTCAAAGCCATTAATCATATCAATCATGTCCGCATTTTTGAGTGACACAAGGTGTAGTCTTACCTCTCTCTGATATGGCCCGGCGTGAATATGGCGGAATAATAATAATAAATTGGTAGAATATCAATTTCAGCATTCACAGCATTGATATAAGGGTCTGGGTCAGAACAGGACTGTCAAAATGACATCAGGGAAATAAACCTCTGATGCTCTGACCTACTTTGTTTAATCCACTAACAATCTTTTCTTCTGTTCTATTTTTTGAAACAAAAGTCCAATAGTAATAGCTGGCCATTAAAAATAACATTAGAACAAAACATACATTTTTCATGTGTTTGAAGTGTAACACCTCAATCCAAATGGTCAAATCCCTGGTACTTTCAATGCTGTTGTTAAGCTGTTTAAAGAGCCAGTCTATGTTTTTTATGTTCTTGTCCAAAATGTATTTGGCAACTACACTGACTCATGCCATTTTTATCTTTTTTATAACCCTATTTCAAAATAAAAATGTCCAAATATGTGTTTCATGTAACTCTGTTGAATTGACCACACTGAATGACTCCTCAAATGTGCTTGGTTTACAGGAAAGAGCTCCAGATGTTCTATCAGAAAAGGGAACTGATCTAATTATTTACTGAGAACTGGAATATTTCTCAAGCTATTCTGAGTGTGGCCTGCTTGGTGCATATCTCATCATAATAACATTCCCAGTAAAAGCTGAAAATAAGCCTTTTCACAGTTTGAGTCATCTCTGTATTGTAGGTACAGAAACTAAAGAAACTCGTGCACATACACGTACAGACTTGTGTGCGTTGATGGCACTGGTTGCTATGGTGATTGAGCCAACGGGGGAGTGGGTAGAGGAGGTGCTGTGTTTAGACACACCCCTCCACTCTGAGGACCTGTCAGAGGGTACAACAAGACCAAAGGTGAGGCTGTGCCAGCATTCACACATTCTCACAAGTATAACAAATCATGTGCAGTGTTGCATTAGCGCTTTGCACTGCACACAAAATAAATCTAAAATGTGTTCCATAAAATACAGAGGTAACGCTTTATATTACGTAGACACTCATCAGCATTAATTGATGCTTAATTAATGCTCAGTTCATCCTGAGTTAATGTAGGACTCATGTAAGACTCATGGAGGACTCAGCCATGAATGAATGGTTACTCCATCAGTAACTAATCAGAAGTCAGTCTTAATTACAGACTGAGTCTTTAATGATCATTGCTTACCTAAGACATCTATTACAGATCAACTCAGACATGTTTCTTAAAATGTATTAATACTATTAATTAATTAATTGCCATCACTGAAAACCGTGAATTTGAAGTCCCATACATTAATTAATAGTTATGTGTCCCGCTAAGTAAAGTCACAACATTATGATATATTACCTAACGATGAACTAAGACGGTTTAAGAGCATTATTTCACTTTAATATATTAGCATGGAAAACCATGTCAATTAATGGTTAGTTAAGTGTCATGTGCCCCGGTAAGTAAAGCCACAACATGATATTTTTGCAAATCATTACCTAATGATTAACTAAGATGGGCTAAGAACATTGGTAGCATGGGAAACCATGTCAATTAATGGTTAGTTAAGTGCCATGTGCCCCGGTAAGTAAAGCCACAACATTATAATATTTTTGCAAATCATTACCTAATGATTAACTCAGACGGTTTAAGAGCATGATTTCTCTTTCAGAGACGGTGGTGACAAATATCAGTACAAAACTGTTATAATATACAGGTCTGCATTCCCGTCGTGATTTAACATACGCTACTATATTCATTTAATTGAAGACCATCATTTGGGATTTTAACAGTTTTATTGTATTCAAAGTAGTTTCTACCTAAAACGTTAACAATTTCTGTTTAATGAACATACACAAAAAATATTTAATAATATCAAGCAATCTTCATTTACTAGCTTGAATGCTGCTAATCTGCAATTGCTGATTGATACACAATTGTGTTCCTGTCAACTTTCATCTTGCTGTAGGCATCTCATTTGGCAGAGCCACCCTTGACAAGCCCAAGGACCTTGTAGTAACGCTCGATCAACTCTTCAGGAGATTTTACTGAAAGACAGGAACAAAAAGTGTGTGTAAACATCATAAAAAATGTATCACAAATTAACTTTTCAAACACTTATATCTAACTTTCCATAATAATTACTAGCACTATTCTGAAAGTCATTACAGAAGGGTTTGTTCATATGTTGTTAATTGTCTGATCAGTGATACAATTTCTTCTTAAAAACATGCTGAAAAGGCAACACTATTTTTGATAATATTTTTTTATTTATAAAATGAAAAAAAAAAAAACTTTATCCATATTCTGTTTTGTAAAAACTTTGAACACATATACGTTGTAAAAATAAAGAAGAGAGAAAACAATTCTCACATAATTAGTTCGATATTGCCAAATTTGCATATTTATTCAAACATTTCTGAAAAAAATTTAATTTAAAAAATAATTGTTTTAATGTTAGTAATCAACTGGCAAAGTTTCATGATGATATCTATAAGTAAAAAATATTACCCTATTCACCTGCAGTGAATAGGGTAATATTCTCCATTACTCTTATCCTATACTTTGAGAGGGGATAACAACTAAAAACAAAAGCTACCAATATAAAAGGTTTATCACATCAAAACCTCTTCTTGGGATGTATAGGATATAAAAAAATCACAACTAGAATGTGTCCACCCAGATTTTAGCCTACCAATAAGAGACATTTTGGGACTTTGCCCATGGACTATAACGTAAAATGCTAGCTTGTTATCCAATCGGCTAACGTTACTCCAGGCAGACAAAACCATTAAGCTAACATGACGTTAGCTTAATGTAGACGTAGCCTACCTTTTTAAGAATGCTTTCTAACATGTCACCGCTAACTTTACTTCATGCAATAAAAATCATAAGAACAATATTGAGCTGATAGTTTGCAATTAGTTTGCTAACCTCTTTTTGTCGTCTGTCTGCCTGTCCATTTCGGCCCGTTAACATGGTGTTCGTCTCCGTGTGCAGTGTGGCTTCTGTCCAGTGGTTTTCTTCGACGTCGCACGGCCCATTGGTTTTTATAAGAGAGGATTGAGGTGCTCCTCTCAACTTCACGTGCAGCTCTGGAGGATCTTGCACCTCCCCTGTGTTGCTGTTCCGTGCATTTTAACCTTATTTAAAATGTGGAGAATACTTAAACCCCCATAATTGTTTTTTCAGCTTGGCAAAAAAAATAGACTATTTCAATGTGGGTTGCCAGATCTGTCTAGTAACGTCCTGTATTTAGTGAGAAAAAACATGACTGGATGAGGGCATTTACAAAAACAAATATATCATTAACGAAATAAAAATCTTGAGAGTGTGTTCTGAGAAAAGGTTGAATTGAATGGATTGATGAGACTATATTAGCCGCCTACTTGTCACATCAATAGGCATATCAGTAATTTAATTAGCCTATTTATTCCTAAAAAATAAAGCATATCCTATGTATAAGGCTAACTGAAATTGATTAATCAGAAATACAATATTTGAAGAAACCAACATTAATATGTCTTCTAAATTTCAAAAGGTCAAAGTATGTGTTGAGTGTAAAAGTTTAGTTGACACATTTTTACTTATTTCTTACCATTAGACCTGGCAACTTCCGAGCCTTGGAAGGTGCTTGTGCTGGTGCACAGCTGAACAAATCTTATTTCATAACATTTCCTCATCTAAACAACTTAATAATTTGAAGAACAATAATGAATTTTACAAAATGTATTACTTTTGGTTATTAAGAAGTCCACCTGGAAGGCTTCTGCAAAGCTTTTGGTTCCAGAAAAAATGGTTATCCATGCTACCACATTAAAGTGAAATCATGCTCTTAACCCGTCTTAGTTCATCGTTAGGTGATGATCTATAAATATATCATAATGTTGTGACTTTACTTAGAGGGACACATAACTATTAATTAATGTATGGGACTTCAAATTCACGGTTTTCAGTGATGGTAATTAATTAATTAATACATTTTAAGAAACATGTCTGAGTTGATCTGTAATAGATGTCTTAGGTAAGCAATGATCATTAAAGACTCAGTCTGTAATTAAGACTGACTTCTGATTAGTTACTGATGGAGTAACCATTCATTCATGGCTGAGTCCTCCATGAGTCTTACATGAGTCCTACATTAACTCAGGATGAACTGAGCATTAATTAAGCATCAATTAATGCTGATGAGTGTCTACGTAATATAAAGCGTTACCAATACAGATGTCACAGGGGAAAAGGTTTGATTGGTAAATTTATTGGCAGGTTAAGTTACAGTTCAATTTGAAAGAACTCAGACAAGATGTGTCAAATGTCTTTTTGTAACATTGAATCAACAAGATGAAACATTCCGTAAATGTACCAGACAAGAAGCAGGTCTGAAGCTAGTGCATACAAGTGTATTCCACATATACGTAAGCAAGGACTACAGAAAGTTCCTCGAGAAAAGTAACCTTTAAAAATGACTTAGCCTTTAAAACCCTTATCATGCCAGATGATAGGGGCCTTAAAAGCCTTCCATTATACATACAATTAGCACAAACATTTTTCAACCATAGGATGCTGGAGTTGCCAGCTTGGTGGTACAGGCCTGAACTCATACAAACATATCCATATCATATCTACATATGATCAACAGCAGAAGTACCTGATAGCTATATACAATGGCCATTGCTTGAGAGGGCAATGTTGGGGTTTTCAAGCTTAACCTTGGAAGCAGTTGAACTAGCAGTTGAAAATAAAATCTTCATTATGTTCAATA
Source organism: Ammodytes dubius (assembly GCA_026122265.1). NCBI lineage: Eukaryota > Metazoa > Chordata > Actinopteri > Uranoscopiformes > Ammodytidae > Ammodytes > Ammodytes dubius. The sequence goes on along the minus strand of CM047515.1, from coordinate 3,117,061 downwards.
TGTTTTTCTTGAACTTTATATAACTATGAGAGTTTGTATGTTCAGAAGACGCTGTGGTACTATGTGTAAGACACACACCAAGCCACCATGTAACCTTTTTAAATAAGAAGGTTTTAAGAACTGTGCCAGTAGACATAACTCTTTCAGTTTGTAATGAGCTAAATCAGCTACTTATCAGAACTAGTTTTGTCATGGTTTTTTGTCACAACCTCAAACGTTGATTATTTCAATTTCTTATCCTAACACTTGGCAATTCACTATTTTTTGCCAAATAATATTAACTGGCATTTAATTTCCAGTCTGTTTGATTGTCTAGTACTCATATGCAGAGTGTGGTGTTCTCTGGGAGGTGGACCTGGTGCTCTGGCTACTGAAGCTCATGTGTCTCTTCAGACAGGGGATCTTCTTTGCCATCAGCCTACTGAAGTGGCTCTGGAACTTTTTTCCCAGGAATGTGTAAAACACAGGACTGATGCAACAATACAGATAGGCTATATTGCGGGTGACGTACAGGCATAGTCCAAGCTCTCTGATTCAGAACATGAGCCGTCTGTCTCACCGGTAGCTGAGATCTGAATGGCTCGAAGGAGGATGACGACATTGTAGGGTGTCCAACAGGTGAAGAAGGTGAAGATGATGACAAAGATGAGCTTGATGGCCCGGCACTTCTCCTTCATGCGTGTGGACAGGATGCGGACAGTGATGCTAATGTAGCAGTACATGACCATGGCCAGAGGCAAGAGGAAAAAGAGCAGGAACTGTTGGTAGTAGCTGACCAGACGCCACTTCTCCATGGTGCTCTCAGGGTAACCTGATTCTTCACACATCAGCCCGTTGAGCGGACTCTTCCACACATTTTGGAGAACCAGTTCTTTTATACTTGCTACAATACTGATGCACCAAACTGCCACTGATGCAACGATGGCATATGCCCTCTTCCTGCTCTTGGCGGCCGCTACAGCGTGCACCACCGCCAGGTACCGGTCAAAGGTCATGAGTGTGAGGAAGAGGATGGAGCTGTAGAAGCCGATGAAGTATGCGCTGCTCACCATCTTACACAGAGCGACGCCGAAGATCCACTCTGATAGGTGGTACGTGGCCCAGAAGGGCAGGCTGGAGGCAAACAGGATGTTGGAGAAGACCAAGTTCAGGAGGAAGATGTTTGTCACTGTGTTGAGCTTCTCATACTTGTAGATGATGAAGAGCACCAGCCCGTTGCCAATGGTACTCAGGAGGAAGTTGACATAGTAGAAGAATGGGATGAATCTCGCACCAAACTGGTTGACCTTATCCTTTGTGCAGAGCATGACAGCGTTACTGACCACATAGCTCATGTCAGTGGTGTCATAGGTTTCATTGAATACGTCCAGGAAGGCCAAATATTGGTCTTCAGAACTGCTCATGGCTGGTGTTTGTCCTGTGGTACAGACACATTAAAGATGCAATTCAGTTTATTTGCTGGTAGAAAATGCTCATAAAAACACAACTGATCCTATAAGCACATAAGCTGAAATATACTTCACATGCAAAATAGGAGACTGATGTCTATTCGCCACTGTTTGCAAGATGGTGGCCAAATCTAAGTACTTGTTAACATGTCATTTAAGTTAGCTAGTAAAGTAACCCATAACATAATTTACAGTCACAAAAACCTGTTTTGGTCAACAGTATTTACTACCAAATATATCAACCGACAGTTTTAGAGAATTAATACATTGGTTAACAAACACTAATGAATGAAAAAATTGTGCTTTTTAAGCTTTACCAAATATTTCAACTGTGTGTTCATATTAACAACATTCTGTTTTCCTGTAGACTCAATGACAGTGCAAGTGAAAACAAGTTCCCATGGGAACTAGAATGTGGAAAGAAATGTAAAGCGCTTTGGGGCTGAGAAAATTGGCTAAAAAGCGCCATATAAGTCTACTCCATTTACCTTTAATTTACATTATAACCTGTTTAGACAATCACAGACGCAGGGCAATTTTGATGGCTTTTGTGTGAGTAATGATGAGTATACTCACACACTTGAACACAATCACATAACATGAATTAAGATGGGCCTTTTCAAGTGCGTCACAATTTTAGTCCGAAACACCCAATGACCCTGGGTGTGGTGATGACTGAAAAGACAGTGGGCAGCACAGAGAAGACGTGCAACCGGTGCAGTGAGGCTTAGCACCCCGAACTGCAGCTCCTGTGAGGCAGCACACAAACCAAGCTACGGAAAACCCTAACGAAATATAGAGGGGGGAGAATGAGCACCCCAGATGGACGGGTTTCTTGGTACAAGACACAGGCAACTGATTATCGACAATGAATGCAACCTGTTCATGTGGCAAGAACAGGTTGCTGAGAGGTCTAAGGGACCATCGGACCAAGATGAGCTGCACAAAGAAGAACGCACATAGTCACTGCCCAGCATGGCACCTGGTGTGAGGAGGAGCAGAGCCAGGTAGGTAACACAAAATTGTAGTAACTACAACTATGCATTACCTACTGCATAGGTGTTTTCTTTTTTAGTAACTACTACATAGATATGTACGGAAGAGGATGAGGGCTACACATAAGATAAAAAATTTGGTTCTGAATTTAATTTCAAAATTCTGACTTTTAAGTCAGAACTATGGAATTCTGAGATTAAAGTCAGAACTAAAAATGTTTTCTTATGTGTGGCCCCAATCCTCTTCCATAGGATATGCCTTACCTGCTACATAGTTATTTTTTTGCCAGGGTGGGCTCTTTGGTGTTGAGGGTTCGGGTAATAAGCTCTCTGCAGGGGGGGCAGATCTTCCTCCCTCTTCCTGTCGCTGTAAGTGTCACTGAGGTGTTGGTTGATTTTCACTTGTGGGCATACGAGTCCCACTCCTTTTCTGCCGTGGCAGTTGTTTAGTCAACCCAAAGGGATTTGTGAAAAAAGGCAGTGCACATGTGTCTCTTCCCCTTTCTCCTGTGCCACTCAGCGCGTCTAAGGGAGATGAGCGTCTTTCTCAAGATTTTCCAGAGCTCTGTAAGGGCTGGCCTTTCCTCCTCTCCCGCTTTCCTGTACTGCTGTTTTAGAGATTTCAGTTCTTTCCTTAGCTGGCTGATCTTTATCTCTCGCCGGTTCGGCTTAGCTGTGTTCTTGGTCTTTTGTTTTTGTGTGAAGCCAAACCTCTCAGCACCGAAGCTGATGATGAAGGTGCATATCAACTGTAGTCACTGATCCACTTCCATTCTTGATCATGCTACGAGGGCAACATCAACATCCTCATCAAACTGGCGCTACTTAGCTCCCTTATTTGAGGCAGGCCATAAGACCCGGCGATGTTCAGATGGTCTTCTTGGTTTAGCATGTGGAGGTTGGAGTCAGGGATGCAGTCAAAGTTGCGCGAACCAGTGCAGCACCAGGGCAGAGTGGAGTGCCAAACAAAGTTAACAAACATTGTCCAAGACTCCTGGAGAGGTTTTGTAGACTAATCAGGGTCATATGGCGGAGGGGGAAGGTATCCAAGCAGTGGCGACATGCAGAAGGTGTCTGGATACCAAAGGAGGAGAACGCAAGTATCATAACACATTTCCGCACCATCTCCCTACTCAGTGTGGAAGGCAAAATCTTTTTCAAGATTCTTGCCAACCGTCTGACTGGGTACCTCCTGAGGAATTCATAGATTGACACGGCAGTGCAGAAGGGTGGTGTTCCACGCATGCCATGCTGTATAGAGTATACAGGATTGGTCACACCAATTGATCCGCAAGGCAAGGGAAAACCGAGGAGACCTGTCCTTTGGCTAGACCTTGCCTATGCCTATGGATTCCAGACAACTATACTACTACTACTACTACTACTCAGTGACTGCGGTCAGGTAGGCAGGGCGCCGTGCAAAAAATAAAAATAAATAAAATAAAATATTTTTTTATGTAATAAACTTATATTTGTATATTACTGTTAATTATTTCGATCTTACATGTAATCCGCGATTACTTTAAAAAAATGTAGACGTTTTGATTAGAAACGTGGCAGTTAGTAAGTTACGCCAAAAAATATTGTGCCTTTGCTGTATTCCCATTCATTGTGTACGGCAAAGAATCATGCCTTTGCGCCTATTCATTGGGGGACGGCAAGAAAAAAAAAGTTTTCGCGCATGCGCACTTGATTCTGTATTATTTAACATGTACGCAAATAAGCATAATTCTTTGTGCCTTTTTTACGTAAATGGTATGCCACATAAGCCTTAACGTTACATCATTCATGGACCAATTAAATCGAGATAATACTAGACATTTTGCAGCTTAGGCCAACGTCATTACGTTGGCTCTTTCTTTATATTCACATAGCGTTCGCTATGCCTCATCAGGACGCGTTACCGCCCGGGATTTTTAAGTCAACATTGCAGCTGCCGTGTCCGTGCCCGCAGATATTTCAGACTGGAGGAATTTTAACAAATTGGATATAATTTAAAAAGGAACAAATGAATAGCAAAAGAAAGGCCTGCGCCAGCCTTGGACGGTGTACAGCAGCAACAGGGACAAACAATGTTTCGAGCATTTCAAACGGACAGCCTACATGAACGGAAGGATGCTAGCTAGCTGTGCTGTCAGTCAGACTGTCACTGGATTACTATCGTCTTGCTTATTTCTACAGCCAGGGAGTCAGATTGGTGAGTCTGAAACTTTTTGGGGTTTATTTAATAATAAAGTTGGATGAATTGATACCGAGTGCAATCCATTCTGCATTTTATATTCAATTGAGCAGTTGTGTTTTCATTGTTACTGACGGACAAACCTAAGCTGTGCAATGTGGATAAATGGTTACATTCTGATGCTGGACAGGTCCATGGGGCATATGCTACTGGTACTTTATCTATTAAGATAAAGTTTTATGGAGTGGAGTTGCCATCAGTTATGCTGTAGTCCTACATAATGATGAATGCTGTCTTTTATTTTTAAGTTGAATAGAAGTAGTACCGGTAGTTTGAATCGGCGAAGGTTTGACTTGTTGCCTTACGTTTTTTTCGGCCCTCGGTGTGAGGGACGGGTCCGTTAAGTCGATGGATGCGATGTTTAATCATTTAGACCAAACTACAGTAGGCTAACGGGCAAACCTGAAGTCACCGTCGTGACATTTCATATACGTCCCGTGTGTGTGTGTTGTGTGGTGTGAGTGAGTGAGAGAGAGAGAGAGAGAGATAGAGAGATAGAGAGAGAGAGAGAGAGAGAGAAAGAAAGAAAGAAAGAAAGAAAGAAAGAAAGAAAGAAAGAAAGAAGAAAGAAAGAAAGAAAGAAAGAAAGAAAGAAAGAAAGAAAGAAAGAAAGAAAGAAAGAAACTTATTTGAAGTTGGTGACCCGCTGAAGACTTTCGTGCCCCTGGTACACCCCGCTGTCTGCGCTCCAGAGCCAAACTACAGTAGGCTACGGGCAAACCTGAAGTCACCGTCGTGACATTTCATATACGTCTCGTCTGTGTGTGAGTGAGTGAGAGAGAAATAAAGAAAGAAAGGGAGGAACTTATTTGAAATCGGCCGTGCGTGCCTGTTTGTTGTTTATTGTTTTGATTTAACAATATATAGGCCTAGGTTTAGAGAAATCTGGCTTTCAGAACTCAGTGCCTACCCACTCACTGACCTCACCGCACGTCACTGCTACTACTACTATACTATACTAATAACTGATACATGATAAAAGGCATGGATTTACCAGCATGGTATCCGGCCAAGACTCTTCTGGCCGCTGCTGATATATGAGGTCCCAGTAACCATCGTGGAAGGCTTCAAACAAAACATCAGCTAGTTCCTTTGCATGTGGCTGGGTGTGCCAAAGAGCCTAAGCAGCATTGCTCTTTACAGGCACACCTACTATCTCCAGCTTCCCTTCTCTGGCCTGACAGAGGAGTTTAAGGTCAACAGAGCCAGGGACTCATCTGACACCAAAGTGGCATGAAAAGTGGGATGAAAGTCAAAACTGGAAGGAAGTGGCGAGCGCAGGATGCAGTAGTGATGCTAAGGTATGGTGTTTTGGTTGGCTCTCTGGCAGTTGGACGAGCTGTGCTTGGTAGCCACACAAGACAACGCTACGACAAAGCTCAAGCGAGAGACGTCAGTTGATGGTGAGAGATCCGTTTGGAGGGAGTAGGACTGCAGCCGTGCGTCAGCAAGGAACGTGGACATTGGAAATAGGGACCATGCATCAGCCCGGAAGATCACCTGGTTAGAACTTAGGAAGTAAGTGCCGGCAATACTCAAGTTTCTGATCAAGTCTGTATATAATGTCCTTCCAAGCCCATCAAACCTGCATAACTGGGGTCTTGTAGGAACCCCATCTTGAGCTGCTTTCCTCAAGCCCTGGGAGGGGGAAGGTACACGTGGTGCCATGACCAGGTGCTGAAGGTAATAGCTGACACCATCTGCACTGGAATCCAGCAGAGCAAACATCAGCTCCCAGCAAGGCACAACATCGCCTTCGTCAAAGCAGGATAGAGAAATCCCAGGCCAAGCGTAAGGTCTGAACTGGGCTGCTAGCTTCAGCTCATGACTGGCAGATGAAAGTTTCCATAGCACATTGCCAGGAAGACACTCAGGCCTGATATGGTGTTTACATCTGATATCTCTAAGTAAGTTGTGCTTTTGGAGCTTACTGTTCCCTGGGAAGACCAGATAGAGGAGGCCCAGAAGCGGAAGAAGGCGAAATACCTTGAGATGGTGGAAACCTGTGAAGAAAATGGGTGGAGGGCCAGCTGTGAGCCTATCGAGTTGGGCTGCAGGGGATTTCCAGGCCAGTCCCTACACCGAGAACTCAGACTCCTTGGCATTAGAGGGTTGTAAGATAGGAAAGCCACCAGGAACATCAGTGAAGCTGCAGAGAAATCTTCAAGGTGATTGTGGATCAAGAGGGGTGATCCATGGGGTAGCGCGCCGCTTGGACACAAGCCAGGAACTGGTCATCCCCGGCTGGGTCGCCCAGGCGAGGGTGTCTGATCTAAGAACCGAAACACCCAATGACCCTGGGTTCATCACTGAGGATGTGTCCAAGCATCCAATATACAGTCCCCTCCATAAGTATCGGAACAGTGAGGCCAATTCCTTTATTTTTGCTGAAGACTGGAAACATTTGGGTTTGACACCAAAATATGAATATGAGACAATAGATCAACATTTAAGCTTCATTTCAGGTATTTACATCTGGATTGATTACACAATCTGAGAGATAAAATTTTGTAAAGGAACACCACATTTTTTAGGTGAGCAAAAGTATTTGAAAGATAGACAAAAGTTAAATTAAATGTGAATAAGACTTAATATTTTGATTGCAAATCCTTGTTTGCAATAACTTGCATCAAACCTTGACCATTGAACATAACAAAACTTTGATTCTTCTTTTATGATGCTTTTCAGCCTTTTCCGCTAGCTATTCATGCTTTTGTTTTGGCGGGTTACACTCTTCGTGTCTCTTTTAGCAGGTCCAAATGGATGCTCTATAGGTTTAAGTCTGGAGATTGACTTTGGGCCAGTCTAAACTTTCCATTTCTGCCTGATGCACTCCTTTTTGATTTTTGCAGTTCTTTAGGGTCATTGACCTTGCGCATGATGAAGATCTTCCATCAGTTGTTGCATCTTTCTTTAAATTGGCTGACAGAATGTTTCTGTAGACTTCTAAGTTATATTTGCTGCTGCCATCATGTTTATGTGTTAGTTGTCAAGATGAACCTTATACAAAGTGATGGAAAGGCTAAGTTTAGGAGAAAGAAGGATCATGTCATGACCAAGCATACAAGCTCATTGTGAAAACGGTGGAGGCAATTGTCATGACTTGGCTTGCAAAGGCTTCTTCTTGGATGGGCTCATTAATCTTCATTGATGATGTAACAAGGTGGGACCGATATATGAACTCGAAGTTTACACAAATCATTTGTCTGCCAATTTAAGTAAAGATGCAACCAAACTGATTTGGGAAAACCTTCGATAATGCAGTATAGATATTGAAACCCATTAAACAGCAAAAAAAACACAAAGGAGTTAATCAGGTCAAAAAATGGAAGTTTTAGACATGGTCAAGTCAATCCCAGACTTAAAACCATGGAGCAATGCATTTTACTGCTAAAGAGACTGAAGGAGTAAACAAACAGCAATTGAATGATGGCTGCAGTTGTGATAGCTGGAAAAGCCAATAAAGAGGAATCAAAAATGTTGTGATGTCAATGGGTCAGGCTGATGCAGTTGTTGCAAGCGAAAGCTTTGCACAAATATTAGTTCTATTCACTTTAATTTAGTTTAAGTCTATCTGTTCCAATACTTTTGCTCACCTAAAAATGTGGTGTTCCTTTACAAAAAATGCTATCTTCTCAGTTGTGTATCAGATCCAGATGTAAATACCTGGAAATGAAAGCTTACCGTGATCTGGCGCGGACCGCTCCCGCAGCCGTCAAGCCGGCCCCGCTAGATGAGATAGCAGGGCGGGTTCTCAAGGTCTGCGCCGATCAATTGGCACCAGTGTTCACGGCTATATTCAACCTGTCCCTGGCACAGTCCATCATCCCCACATGCTTTAAAAGGTCCACCATCATCCCCATCAGTGTTGGGAACGTTACTTTAAAAAAGTAATTAGTTATAGTTACTCACTACTTGTTCCAAAAAGTAACTGAGTTACTAACTGAATTACTTTATAATAGAAGTAACTAGTTACCAGGGAAAGTAACTATTTGCGTTAGCCTACTGTAAAAAAAAAAGTTGCTAGGCTATATGTCAAAATTTGGATTTTTCTGAGCAGTTTTCACAAGTCAGTTGAAATGAGTAGAACAGACAGACAGGCCTACTTGTAGGCTACATAACCTTCAATATGTATTGCACATCAACAGACAGCAAGAGGTTTATCCTGCACCTGCAGTATTTTGTTCTCAACAAAAGTAGTAGAGGAAACTGCTGAATGTACCGTGCTGATCTGCTATATCACTGGATTCACTTCAGGGGTGTCGGCTAAAACACCACTTCAGGCCAAAAACGTCAGACTATGAAGCATGAGACGATGAGAAGAGGAGTAAGGATTTATTCGCTGTTTATTTCCTTCTTTAACATGCACAGCAGCATACAGATCCCAGGAAAAGAACGATAGCAATATTCGGCTCGTGATGACACGCTAAACAGCTGTTGCAACCGGCGAATCGCGGCCGTTTAATAGCGTGCATAAATTATAATTTATAGAGATCGGGAAACTCAATGCATTTACTCACAAGGGCGATGCAAAAGAACTCAGGGAGAGCACGTTTCAACCGTGGATTGATAGGTGGTTACTGCGCCAACGTGCACGCTCGTCGCTCACACAACAGAGAGAGAAAGAAAAAGAAAACTTCACTGAACAGGCGCTCCGGCTGACTGACGTGACGGCGCTAACTGACAGTTATAATGTCATCCACACACTCCTCTCCTCACAAGCAGTTTGTGTAGTATGGAGCCAGGGGTGCGTTCGGATTACACAGTTTATTCAATCAATTCATAGTAACGCACCGCATTTAACGTTCAGTAACGATAACGGCGGTGTAACGGCGGAAAAAGTAATTAGTTAGATTACCCCGTTACTGAAAAAAGAACGGCGTTACGTAACGCCGTTCTTTTAAACGGCGTTATTCCCAACACTGATCCCCATACCCAAAAAACCTAGACCAGCCTGTCATAATGATTATCGCCCAGTTGCACTTACCTCTGTGGTGATGAAGTGTTTCGAGAAGCTGGTCAAGGCCCACATCTGCTCCTCACTGCCCAACACCCTGGACCCTCTACAATTCGCGTACCGGCCCAACAGATCCACTGAGGATGCCATTACTCACATATTACACACTGTCCTATCACACCTGGACAAGAGTAAGGGGAAAGTGTTGAACTATGTGAGACTACTATTTGTTGACTATAGTTCAGCCTTTAATACCATCCTCCCCTCCACCCTCATCATAAAGCTCAGGAGCCTGGGGCTGAACGATGCCCTCTGCAGGTGGATCCTGGACTTTTTGACAGAGAGACCTCAGGTGGTGAAAGCAGGCCGGCACACCTCATCCCCCCTCACCCTCAACACAGGGGCCCCCCAGGGCTGTGTTCTGTCCCCTCTACTGTACTCCCTGTAAACACACGATTGTGCCGCCACCGCAGACTCAAATACCATCATAAAGTTTGCTGACGACACCGTAGTGGTAGGCCTCATCCAGAACAACGACGAGACGGCCTACCTGGAGGAGGTGAGGTGCCTGACACAATGGTGTCTGAAAAACAATCTGCACCTCAACGCCAGCAAGACTAAGGAGATGCTGGTGGACTTCGGGAGGACACAGGTGCGGGACTACACGCCTGTATCCATCAATGGGACCCCTGTGGAGAGGGTGGATACATTTAAGTACCTCGGTGTCCAGATCACCGATGATCTGACGTGGTCTACCCACCTGGACTCCGTGGGAAAGAAAGCCAGACAGAGACTGTTCCATCTCAGGAGGCTGAAGAAATTCAGAGCCTCCAAACCAGTCCTGCAGAGCTTCTACACATGCACCATTGAGAGCATGCTGACTGGGAACATCACCGCTTGGTATGGGAACACCACCATTCAGGACCGTAAGGCTCTGCAGAGAGTGGTGCGTTCAGCTGAGCGTACCATAGGGGAGAAACTCCCTAATCTAGCAGACATTTACACCAAGCGGTGCAAGGGCAAGACCAGCAGCATCCTGAAGGACCCCAGCCATCCAGGCTATGGACTATTCTCTCTGCTCCGCTCTGGAAAGAGATACTGCTCACTGGCGGCAAGGACTGAGAGACTCAGGAAGAGTTTCTACCCCCAAGCTGTCAGGTATCTAAATGGCACTGATTAAAGCACTTTGAGCAACTGCACTTATATATATTTATTTATATTTATTTAAGTAACCCCCCCCCCCCCCGCTCTTTAGACTATGTGCAATAACCCTCTGACATATTGAATGTTTACTGTTTTGTTATGTTTGTTATGCGTATATTTAGCATGGAGCCGACTGTGTACATTTCACTGCAATGTATTGTGTATGTGACAAATAAAATCTGAATCTGAATCTGAATCTGAAATGTTGATCTATTGTCTCATATTCATCTTTTGGTGTCAAACCCAAATGTTTCCAGTCTTCAGCAAAAATAAAGGAATTGGCCTCACTGTTCCGATACTTATGGAGGGGACTGTATATGGGGTGCTTGGACACATCCTCAGTGATGAACCCAGGGTCATTGGGTGTTTCGGTTCTTAGATCAGACACCCTCGCCTGGGTACTTATGGAGGGGACTGTATGGAGTTGGTGTTTCTCATAACCAGCTTTAGTATTGCCATACCATGGATAACACAGCTGCAGCAACTCTATTGACTTTTCAAATCGCGATTACTGTATGCTTAGCAGTAATTTACAGTATATGTTTGCCGATATTTGCAGATGTGGTTCTGCATATGGAAGCATATCAGTATAATCAGTAACACCACAAAAAGATCCAGATTGAAAATATTTGGTAAGGTGCGGTGAACACTAATGATTATCTGAACATCTTAAGGCCCTGAGATTGTCACCTTTCTCAAAGATAAAAGTATTAGTATTATGAAACAACCAACAGTTAAAGCAATACTCCAGGAAGGCTCTGTCTTATCCTTCATTCTTATTGTTCGTCAAGATAGAGAACTGAAACTGCTGACTGGAGTAGGAAAAAACACTCTGTCACTGTCTTTCTCAACTTGTGTGCAATACTTATTCACAGAAATGAGTCATTATCTTAAGAGAGTTTAATATTTTGGTACATTTTAACCCAAAGGGTCGAATTTCTGAGTATTGTGAAGTAGCATAAGTATAAAGGTGTATTGCTGACATGCCAGAAAAAAAGTTAATTATATATTTTTAAATATAATAACACGTTTCTTATGCATTAACAAGATATTTTCATGTTGTTTCTACATACCTGAGTCAGAAGAAACCTTGTGATTAATGTGTTTGTTTAGTTTGTTGGAATTGGGGTTAGGCCTTAACTCTCAGCTTAATACAAAATACTCACACATCGTTTTAACTGTTAAGGTCATTACTGGTTTGATCTGTTGAAAACTCACATTAAAGAGACACAGATACTGGGTTTGAGAGACACTCAGTTTCAACTCAAATTAACCAGCAATGTTCATTTCATAAACTACTGTACAAAATAAATAAACAGACATAATATGGTATTCTTGATGTCAGTCATAATGATTATTGATTATGATTATTGAACTTACCAGAGCAGATTTATAGGTGCGTTGTGAAGAGAGGACAATGAGGAAGCACTGTGACTGTATTCTACAGCTGACTGAGCTCAACTTATAGTAACAAAGATGTCAGCAACTGTTAAAGGGGCTGGAGTTTGTGTGTGTGTGTGTGTGTGTCAACAGGCCAAAAACTGAATTTAAAAAAGTGTTGAAGAACACGTAAAAGGTTTATTTCTTGAAATGTGCCTTTCTGCGCATGTTTAAATGTTGTCTTCTAAGTCATAACATTAAAAATATTAGCAAACATTTTGCTCCATAACTCTTAAATCAGAGTTTCCAATTCAATTCAATTAAAAAAACTTTATTGTCTCTCATATAGTGACAGAAAATTGCCTTCAGTTTGTGGTTCAAACAACATAAAAATGTAAGACTTACATAAAATCACACAAACAGTTAAAAGCCAAGTGTAAAGCAAAGCTGCATTAAAAAAGGGTTGTCTATTTGGCAGTCTTTAAAGTGCATATTGCAGTTGGAATGAAAGAGTAAGGTTGTCTGAAGCGTCTGAGGGAATTAACTGAACTGAATGGTGAAGGGGATGTGAGAGGTCAATGGTGACCTACTGGTGATCATGATGGTTCTACTAAACCACTGTATAGGTCTGGGAGTTGGATAAAATGAAGAGTTGCTTCTATAAAATATTACTTCTGTAAAATAAAATCTGAAGTATTTCTTATTATGGCTTTTGTTTTGTTGTGACCAGATAAAATCTTATATATTTCTGAAGTGTAGAAAAATAGATATTTGGAGATGTATCAGCATGTATAGCCTCCCAGCACTTGTGTGCCAGTGTACCTGTTTGATTGACAGCTGAGCTCGTACAGACATTTAGCATAAGCAGATTAGCATTTACCAAGCTAAGTTAACATTTGATTCCAAACCTTTAAGCCGTTTCACACAGGACATGGGCCAGGATGTAACTTCAGTTTCACTTCCTATCAGAGTTCAGACTAATAAGCCTTAAAGTAATATACCTTACCTTGCCTCTAGTTTTTTCATTTGAAATATAACAATATGATGTCCTCATTGAAGTGTTTAAGAGAGATTGGTTGCTGGTATGTTGAGAATCTGTTATTATATATCTAGTTTTATTTCATTATTGATGTAATAATTGTCTGTTGAGTGTTCCTGCCTGTATGACACTGTATAAGAGTCATTTTAGGAATACATCTCAGACTAGACCCTGTCACTGCTCTAGACAGGATGCTGTGATCCTCTCTCCATGCATGTATGCTCAACATAATCATCTGTATTTTATTCTGAAGCTAAGTAAAGGTTATTTCTTTAAATTGGACCGGAGTGAAGTTTATTCTTCATCAAAATGATTTCTTCCACACATGCCATGGTGTATCAGACAATGAGTACAAGGTTGAAACAGCTTCTATTCATGTTTTGTATGCATATACTGCATATGACACTGTGCAGTTGCACAATTCAATAATGATCATATTAATCCAGACACTAATACAAGTAGTTCAGTAGAGGAAATGTGCACGAGGTAGAGGAGGTGCAAAACCTCTGGTAACAAGTCATCCAAATATTAACTGATACTGTTCCTTTATTCTTCCTCTATGCCTATTCAGATTGACCGTATGTTTATGTAGGTTTGGCCAGCCGACATTCGTCTATTTGCTTCATATTCATTATGAACTACATATTTAGTTTTCCATATTTACAGTGGCTTGAAAAAGTATTCATACCCTTGAAATTTTCCACATTTTGTCCACACACGTACATTTATTTTACTGGGATTTCATGTGATAGAACACAAAGTGGCGCATAATTGTGAAGTGGAATGAAAATGAAATATGATTTACATTTTTTTTTATAAATAACATTTTTATAATAGCCCGGGATGACCCAAACGCAGACAGAAATCCAGGTAGTCAGTTTAGAACAATGTTTATTTGAGGCAGGCTGGCAGGACACAGGACGGCTGAATGGCGTGGCGAGCAGAGGCTAGTGGATATCCAGAACCCGCAGGCAGGCAAGCAGGAAAGGTGAACAGCGGAGGCAACTGGCACGGAAGAAAAGAAGAGCAGAGTTACAACAAACTCCAACTGGAGACTTGAAAGAAAACAACAAACACAGATAATCCTGATCTCGGGTAGTTTACCGCTCTGGTACGTAGTAGACTCTGGCGCTGAATGACTGGAGTCCACAGGCTTAAGTAGAGAGGTCTGATTAGCCAACGATCCACACCTGGAGCAGTCTGCCCCGGAGTGCCGCCACGCCCACATGCCAACAGGGAGACAGACACCTGGAATACAAGAAGGAGAGACAGACAAGGGAAAACTATAGATAGTAAATAATAGGGGAAAACATACAGAGGAGAAGGAGAGACTGCCGAGCTGTGAGTCATGACAAAAAAACTGAAAAGTGTGGTGTGCAAAAGTATTCAGCCCCACTGAGTCAATGGCTGTATCTTGATTCAGGGGTTGCTCAGGGGTTGCGGTCTACAAAGGCTGCATTTGAAGACCGATTGCGTCATAGCGGCGCGCAAAGGTTGTTCCATTTGCAAGGCTCCTTGCAAGGCTCCTCATATGCGGTCGTGAAATGCAGCCTTCGTTTCACGGTTTTGAAGGCTGCATCAGATGTATCCTTCGTGGCCCAACATATCCCATGATTCATTGCGTTTTTTTTCAGCGATTGCATAAAATAAAATAAAAAATAACAAAACAGCAACGTGTTGCTCCATCATATTAACTTTTATCTTCCTTTCTTTTTTTCTTGTACTTTTTTTTCTTTTCGTCTGGTAGGCAACTTCTTTTTCTTTTTTCCTCCATTGACAGGGCTGTCTCCGTTGGCAGCAATCAGGGTTGCTAGGCAGCACAGGAGCGGCGAGTCGTCACGCAAAGGTAACGGCTTGTTACGCAAACCGGAAATGCTCGTAAACGGAGACCTGCGGAGACCATCTCGTTTAACAAGGCTCGTTGGCCTTGGAACCGGCCTTATAATCGGCCTTCATAGGCTATAGCCTTCATAGACCGCGTCCTACCAAGGAGGCGGTCTCTGTAATGGGATACAGCTATTATGTTGTAGAACCACCTATCGCTGCAATTACAGCTCCAAGTCTATTGGGGTATGTCTCTACCAGCTTTGTACATCTACAGACTGACATTTTTGCCCATTCTTCTTTGGAAAATAGCTCAAGCTTCAGATTCAGCGTTAGATTGGATGGAAAGCGTCTTTGAATAGCAGTTTTCAAGTCTTTCCAGATATTCTCAATTGTATTTAGGTCTGGACTTCGACTGGGCCATTCTAACACATGCCTATGCTTTGATTTAAATCATGTATGGCTGTATGTTTAGGGTAGTTGTCCTTCTGGAAGGTGAACCTCCACCCAGTCTCAAGTCTTTTGCAGACTCTAACAGGTTTTTCTGCTCTGTATTCGGCTCCATCCATCTTCCCATCAACTCTAATCAGCTTCCCCTTCCCTGCTGAAGAAAAGCATCCCCACAGCATGATGCTGCCACCACCATGTTTCACGGTAGGGATGGTGTGTTCAGGGTGATGTGCAGTGTTAGTTTTCTGCCACACATTGCATTTTGCATTTAGGCCAGAAACTTCAAGTTTGGTCTCATCTAACTATGCTGTGTCCCCTGAATGGTTTGTGGCAAGGGTTGGAGGAAGGTGCTCTGGTCAGATGAGACCAAAATTGAAGTTTTTGGCCATAATGCAAAATGCAACTTGTGGTGGAAAACTCACACTGCACATCACCCTGAACACACCATCCCACTGTGAAACATGGTGGTGGCAGCATCATGCTATGGGGATGTTTTTCTTCAGCAGGTACAGGGAAGCTGGTCAGAGTTGATGGGAAGATGGATGGAGCCAAATACAGGGCACACAACCTGTTACCCCGGAAACAGGAAAACAGCAAAACCGTTGGACACCGCACGCGCAGCCAGTGGAATTCCGGGGTTAGAGTCTGCAACAGACTTGTGAGTGGGGTGGAAGTTCACCTTCCAGCAGGACAACTACCCTAAACATACAGCCAGATCTACAATGGAATGGTTTAGATCAGGGGTGTCCAAACTTTTTTCACTGAGGGCCACATACAGAAAAATCTACGAAGGGCCGGGCCACTTCGCAAAAACAATACATTTATCAGGACATGTAGCTGCTCTGATGTTTAGTTTCATAGTGTTTTCGTAAATTGTAATCCTTCTTCACGGCAACACTTTACTTGCACATTAAACAGATACATTCCCCCTCTTGTTAAATGCCATTGATACACCCAGTGTTTTCTGCTTTTGCATCCAATGTCCAGCTGGGTGAAAATAGTAGCCAGCCGAGATCCCGCCCCTCTAAGGGGGGTCCGGGGGTATGCCCCCCCGGGAGAATTTTTAAAGTTTTTAAAGTGAAATGCATGAATCTGGTGCACTTTGAGAAGGAAATTAAGAGGCTAAAGCTGAAGAATTTTGTATGAAAAAATGGAGACACTGTGCCAGATGAATTGAAAGCTATTGGAGATGGACACATGGATTTTCCATAATAATATTAATTTAAAATAAAATATTATGCAGGGTCCTCTGCGATGGTCTTGGTGCTCTTTTTCTTTTATGGGACATATTTCTCTGTAATATAATGAGTGCATTTAAATTATTTAAAAATTAAAAGGGCCATATTACATTATATTTTTTAAATGTGCCACGGGCCAATCAATCCGTTTTGACAACCCTGCACTAGTGGGTTAACTAAGAAATGCCCTTTTTTTTTTCAAAGGGCCATATTACATTATATCTTTAAAATCGGCCGCGGGCCAATAAAAAGCGGGCCGCGGGCCGTAGTTTGGACACCCCTGGTTTAGATCAAAGCATAGGCATGCGTTAGAATAGCCCAGTCAAAGTCCAGACCTAAATACAATTGAGAAGATCTGGAAAGACTTAAAAATTGCTATTCAAAGACGCTTTCCATCCAATCTGACTCTGAATCTGAAGCTCAAGCTATTTTGCAAAAAATAATGGGCAAAAATGTGTGTCTGTCGATGTAAAAAGCTGGTAGAGACATACCCCAATAGACTTGGAGCTGGAATTGCAGCGATAGGTGGTTTTACAACATATTGACTCATGGGGGCTGAATACTTATGCAAGCCACATATATCAGTTTTTTATTTATAAAAAAAAAATGAAAACCACGTTTAATTTTCCTTCCACTTCACAATTATGCTCCACTTTGTGTTGGTCTACTCTATCACATGAAATTCTAATCAAATAAATGTGCGTGTGTGGTTGTTACGTGACAAAATGTGGAAAAGTTCAAAGAGTATGAATACTTTTTCAAGCCACTGTATGGATTAACCCCTTAGGGTGCCCCAGGGTGACTTCACATGAAATGCCCCTGTCCGTCAACTTTACCCAAAATTTTAAAGGTCCCATATTATGCTAAATGCACTTTTTAAATGTGTTCCAACATATCCATGCGTCCACGGTGTGCCTAGAGACTGCCAAAATATCAAAAAAAATAACAATCTCTCCTTTTCTCACTCTCCCCTTTTCTGAAACCCCCACCCCTCCCCCCAAAAACACTCCAGTCAGAATTATCCCCTTTTCTGACCTCACAAACCGTAAAGCCAGAAGCTTCCACTGTGCAGCCCACACCCCTATTTCTTATTGGTCCACGGCCCTGACAGACAGAGGGCGAGGCGTATCTGGCTTCGCTTCCGGACAGGGGGCGGGGGGAGCTCAAAGATTGTATATTTACGAGGGGACCTGCAACTCTTTTTTTAAAAATAGGCCATTGTGAGATTAGCTGAACATCAGCATAGTACAATAAATTATCTGAAAGTTTTTTTCAGCAAACAATTAAAGAAAAACGTATTAGGGACCACTAAGACCATATAATATGGTGTATAATAGAACCGAAAAGTGTATAATATGGGAGCTTTAAAATGTACTATGGCATTAAGGCCACAGATTTACAAGAACGTGTAGCTAAAGACAAGTACAGACTCACCACACATAGACTACTACAGAAACATTTAGATCCAACCAAAGATCTTGACACTGACAGGAGTCTCATACTAGCCTTGAACTGATGCTCAAATCAGAATGCAACACCCATCACCATGCATCATGTCATGATGAATATAAATATTTCCATAATAAATGACCTTAGGGCATACAAAAACAATAATTAGCATGCAGGTTTAACTCTCCTGCATATATTTATTTAAAAGTGATGACAACCTAGAGTCACATTACTTTGTAGTGAAGTGATTTCTTTATACCATTAAGATTAAATCATAGCCTAATTGACATTGATCTAAATGGTCTCTGGGAATTGTAGGCTATGTTAAATGTTAGACATCAGCATAATAAAGTTCATCATGTTCATCTCTAAAAAAAGGGGATCTTTTATTAGGCCTTGTATACACTTCATCAACGTTACATTCTTATTACTGAAATTGCTCTGTATTGAAATCTAACCTACTTTAACTTTCTTTAGGCCTATCATATTTGTTATGCAAAGGGAGAAATACTAAACCTCCTTTATTTGGATCGAAAAGTATTGTTTTATCGCTTAAAAGTAGACTTATCTCGTAGGCTATGTGTAGCTCTTCTACGAATATGTTTCTAATAGGCCTTCAAAATAATACTAGAAAACGAACTGCATCCGCAATAAAGACGCTACTTCCGACGGCACATGCAAGTCGAGCCGACTCGGAGCTGTCCGGCTTCAGTCAGGCTTTTTGCTCACTCCCCCGTCTGCACTCGGCTACTCTCGAGCCGCAACTGGGCTCTAATGAGCCTAGTGTCTCTTTCTCTGCACCTCTCCACACCTTCGTGGCGTCACTTCGGCTTATAAAATCACCACAGCTACACATTAGCAGATAGAAATAATGGCCGATAAGCCTTACCTTTTGTAACTTATTCCTCCATTTCTTGCTGGCAAAAAAAAAATTCCGACTGAAGGAACATTTTGATCCGAGGCTTTTATTTACATAAATTTGGCGCGGTTTGGCGCCGCTGCCCCCGTGTCATTGTGGACTGGTCCATGATGGGGGAGGGGGACACTTTGCTTACACCCAAGTCAAAATAATAATATTTTTTTTTCATTAATAATCTTTACAATGGTTCATTTTGCACATGTTTGTGTATCTTCCAATATGGCCGATATAAAATATGAAAAAAATGTTTAGGGTCTGATCATTGTCCTGATCATTTGGTGCCCCCCTATTGGCTATATTTGGCTGGTGCCCCAGGGCACTCGCCTGATCCTTTATATGGATAATCCGGCCTTGTTTCCAACTAATTTCTGTGGAATCAATCAGTGAATCTCAATTCAGGGGTTACAGCCTACGAAGGCTGCATTTGAAGACCGATTGCATCATAGCGGTGCGCGAAGGCTTGTTCCATTTGCAAAGATTTGCAAGGCTCCTTCATATGCGGCCGAGAAATGCAGCCTTCGTTTTACAGTTTTGAAGGCTGCAACAGATGGATCCTTCGCGGCCCAACATATCCCAAGATTCATTGTGTTTTTTTCAGAGATGGCATAAAATAAAATAAAAAATAACAAAACAACAACGTGTTGCTCCATCTTCTTAACTTTTATCTTCCTTTATTTTTTTCTTGTACTTTTTTTGTTTTCGTCTAGTAGGCAACTTCTTTTTCTTTTTTCCTCCGTTGACAAGGCTGTCTCCGTTGGCAGCAATCAGGGTTGCTAGGCAGCACAGGAGCGACGAGTCGTCACGCAAGGTAACGGCTTGTTACGCAAACCGGAAATGCTCGTAAACGGAGACCTGTGGAGACCGTCTCATTTAACAACGCTCGTTCGGCCTTCGAATCGGCCTTCACACTCCTTTAGACTTTTAGACTTTATTGTTCCCAAGGGGAATATTCTTTTTCACTTCACATTACATTTATTTATTTTATTTATTTGTTTATTGAACAGGGACAATGTACAGCACATAAGCAGTACCAGATTTAGCTATAAGCTAATTTTCATCTGTAGTCCCTGGGCAGGAAACAGAGTATTACATCTCTGTCAAGATGGGAAACCTCACACTGAAGTATAAAAACAATAACACACAATTTCACAACAGTAAAACACAACAACACAATACAAACAATAAAATCACAACATTTAGGACACCACAACAACAACAACATCACAACAGTAAGACACCAAGAAAACAGGACATCACAACATTAAGAAAACAATCTATGCATGATGGGTACATGCTTGGGTTGATTTCAGCCATGACTTCATCTTACATTTAAAACCAGCAAAGGTGTTCCACTCTCTTGGTACTAAGTTCCAAGACTTGGTGGCTCTAACTGAAAAAAACGGATGTGCCAAACTCAGTGGATCTGTGCTGTACTACACAGTCCCCTCTGTTAGACGTTCTAGTTCTCCTATTGTCTGTACGCAGTGACACAAACTCATTTAATGGAGGAGCGGCCAAATCATTCATTATTTTATAAACTAAACATACATCCGCAAGAAACACAAAACTATCAAAAGTCATGAGATTATGTCTTTGAATTATGTTACAGTGGTGATATCGTAATGGCTTTTTGTCCAGTACCTTGAGTGTTTGTTTGTAAAGTGTTTGCAGTGGAGCAAGTGTTGTTTTTTCCAGTTTGTGACCAGCTTGTAATACAGTATGAGATGTGTGAAAAGATCATGGAGTGCATGTAAAGTTTTGCTGCATCTAGAGGGAGCTGGTTCCTGATGTACCTAAAATTCCTTAAATTGAATTTGACTCTATTACACACCTGCTTCACATGTTTCTTAAATGAGAGCTGTGAGTCCACAGTTATTCCTAAATATTTAAAATGTGAAACAGTCTGGATCCTTTCTCCATTAACAATGATATCAGGCTGATTTCCATTTTTCCTATTATAAAAATACATGCATGCTGTGTTACTGATGTTGAGTGTCAGGCAGGACTTTGAGAGCCAATCAGAAATTTTGGCCATTGCTTCTGGACATATAAGTGGCAGATCATTTACATATAAACTAAACAACAAAGGTCCTAAAATTGAGCCCTGTGGGACACCAACAGAGGAGCCAATGAAAGATGAAGTCCTATCCCCAACTCTGGTGCCCTGTTTTCTTCCAGTGAGATCCATCCAATGACGGATTACCGCATGGGCAAAGTGGGCACATGTCCAGGGCCCTGGCCAATAGGGGGGCCCTTGATTTTTTTTTTTTTTTTATTTAAAATTTTTTGACGGGGGTTTCCCCCCTGGGAATGGGTCGTAAAAAGTTGGGTTGTTTTATATTCGGGGTCTTATATTCGGCCGGGACAAAAGCGTGTGTGCGCTTGGAGAGAGAACGATGTGTCTAGAGAAAAAAAGGCACGGAAATGGCCAAAGAGCTCCACATCCCCGCACTGAAATCAAAGCCTCGACTCATTATGTTGCGAGTCAACGTATCAGAGGCACGAATCGACAAAGCGATCGACCTACAGTGGCTTTTCTTCAGTGGCAGTTGTAGTGAGGAGAGTTTGCCAACTGCGCGTTCCCTTTACGCACCAGTACCAGTGTTACGAGCGAGGCGGTTGTTTTACTTTACAGTTAGTCGGCAGTGAGATTGGGGATTGGGGTATCCAGGCTCGGGACATGCAATCAGATCGCGGAGCCTGTCCCCTCGACACCCGTTTACGTGCAGGAATCCCCTGTGATCATTTAGTGTTAAACCACAGAGTGTGTTTGTCTCACTGTGAACGACACCAACACAGCGTTTCACCGGGTGACGCGCTGCCTCGCTCAGACATTGAGTGTAGGCTCCGAGGGGGGGGGCAAGGGTGGGCCAAAAAGCAGGCGCAGAGATCTTACAAAGGCAAAACATTTCTGCTCGCGCGCTTAGCGCGCGCTCGCATCTTCGGTGTCTCTGCCCTAATCTAACTGTTTAGTAGGCTCAGGCGCAAAGAGTCTCTTTATCTTGCGCAGCACCAGAGAGATTTTATAGAATTGTATTTCGCTCTATCTCTCTCTTTCTCTCTCTAGGCTGTGCGCTGCATTATAATGTGTGTGATTGTGGATTGCACGGTGTGCTAGTGCGTGTATATTTGCGTGTTGTAGGGGTCCATGGCTGGTTTGTGTCCAGGGCCCGTGGTCATGTTAATCCGTCCTTGGATCCATCCTCCATCCATTTCATTGTTTCCACAGACAAATTAAAATTGGACACTTTTGAGAGCAGAACGCTATGATTAACAGTATCAAATGCTTTGCTCAGATCCAAAAATACCGCACCTACAGCACTCCCACTGTCAATATTTGTTTTAATTTTTTCAATGATAGCAGGTTGCCATCTCAGTTGAATGATTTTTCCTGAACCCGAATTGCATGGGATGAAGTGAGTCTTGTCCTGAGTTTAAAAAGGCAGTTAGTTGTTCAGCTACCACTTTTTCAGCGATCTTTGATACAACAGGCAAGATACTGATAGGTCTATAATTTTTTACATCAGTTGGTTCCCCTGTTTTAAAAATTGGAACTACAACTGCAGACTTCCATGCATTTGGGAAGGTTGACTGTTTGAATGACATATTAACCAAATGTGCAATTGGAGTGCTGAAGGATTGATTATTGCTTTTAATAAAAGTTGAGTCCCACTCAAACACATCTTTTGCCTTAGAGGACTTTAAAGTGCTTAGGATTTTTAAAATCTTTGCTTGAGGAACTTCAGTTATGTTAAAAACCGGTTTGGTGTGATTCGGCGCTGAGATTTGTTTAAATCTTGCACCAAAGCTGTGTGACAAATTCTGTACTGAGTCAATAAAATATTTGTTAAATGTGAGGGCAATTTCATTAAAGTCATTTGTAATAATTCCCTGTACCATAGTTTCTCATTAAACCAAGGTAAGTTACTCTTAGCACGTCTGTTTTTAAATGGTTTGTTGTATTTTTCCTTAATTTTATCTACTGTGCCTACAAAGGATTCACAAGAGGCCTCTAGATCATCTGTTTGTAGAACATCAGTCCACTCAATTTGACCTAGTTCTTCCTTAAATGTATTCATGTCTTGTTTCCTAATTCCATGGGAATGTTTATTAGTGTCTTGGCAATAAGTAAATCGTTTGTTTGTTAATTTTCTTGAAATAAGAGTCATATTGTGATCTGACAAACCAGTAAGAAGATTAAAAGATTTGGTGATTCTCTCAGGCTTATTACTAAAAATGAGATCAATTTGTGTTTTTGAGGAGTTTGTGATTCTAGTCGGTCCATCTATTAATTGAATCATTTCAAATTGATTTGTAAGTGCTTTAAGTTTCTTTCTTGTGTTTTTTTCTGCCCAGTTTAAATTAAAATCACCTAGAACTATACATTCTTTCTTAGTATCTAATTCTTTAAGCAGGTTTTTGAAATGTTCAAAAAATGTAATGTCAGATGAGGGAGGTCTATATACACCAATCACATTAAATGACATTTGCTGAGACAAGGTGATAGTTACGGCAATACATTCCATGTCATTTGCGCATGCCAGGTCAATCTGTTTACATTTAATGTCATCTTTCACGTAGATGAGCAGTCCACCGCCCCTTCCTTTATTTCTGTCTTTTCTAAAAACATTGTAGCCAGGCATTGTGAAGGAGGCTACAGGCGATGATGTGGTCAACCATGTTTCAGATAAACACAGGAAGTCCAGATTTGAGTCGGTGAAAAGTGTTTCAAGTTGTTCGGTTTTTGCTTTAACGCTACGAATGTTCAAATGTCCCCCAAGAAGACCTCTCGGTTTTGCGTGTGGATCCCAGATGATTTTGGAATGTTGGACAGTTTGGAAGAGACCAATATTAAAGTGTTTTGTGACTGCCGGGTTTCGGGATGAATGTCCCGGTTGATTGGAATTACCTTGGTCCGAGAGTATCACGGCTGGAGGCTGCAGATCGTGCGTGGTGACGGGCCCCGGGTTCAGCTGCACATCGCCGGCCAGGAGAAGGGTTGTCAACAGGTAGGCGAGTAGCTTTCTGTATGTTTGTGAAGCTTTATCTCGCGCTGTGTTCGTTCGTTCCGATGGTGCAGTTGCTCGACCATCACGTAAGATAGTAGAGTAGGCGGTGAATTGGCTCCGTTCATTTAGTGTAGCAGGTTGTATTGCTAAGGCGGTTTCTCGTGAGCTAATCAGCTGATTGATCCCGCAGCAGCGGACCGAGAAGAACAATAGCAGTACAGAGTAGATTAAAAGTACAGATCTCTCTGTAAAGTTCTCAGGTAACTGCCTCTGAATGGCCTTGGTGGCTCGGATGAGACCATGGCTTCTCTTTGCTGGTTTGTAGAGTGCAGATGAAAGCAAGACTGAGGATTTGGTCGGCGTGGCTGCGGCTCCTGCCAAGCCACCAGTCAACTCCGCCATCTCTCCTGTGAACGTTGTCTGACAATGTGCTACACACACCGTCAACTCTTTCTCAGCCTCAGGGCGCCTGTTAGGCTTTTTTGAGGGCTGCACGCCGACAGACAAGACAGATGGACAACAACACAACAAAATAAACATGCATACAGAATATATAGACAGAGTGGGACTGGGGTGATTTTATCTAGGCCTTTTGTTTAGTGCTGCTATGGCTGCAGGCACCAGGCTTTTGCCATAGCGGGCCTTCCTACACAGCAGGGACCTGTACCTGCGTCCTGAGGGCATAATGGTGAAGTGGCAGTTGAGTGGGTGAGTGTTGTCCTGTGCTATTGTAAATGCGATGCGTGAGATGGCCTTGACATTGAGCTCTGACAGTGTGGGTGTGGGGAGACCAATTAATTTGGCAGCAATGTTTGTGACACGTGTGAGTTTGACCCGGTTTTTGACAGTGAGCATGTTAAAGAAGCAGATGGAACAGTAGAGCAGAATGGGTTGGACAATACTTTGATATAACAGAAGGAGGAGATGGGGTGCAACATAGAGTCCTTTGAGTTTACGGATGGCATACAGTCTTTGGTGGCTCCTTTTTTGAATGTCCGTTGTGTGCTGGTCGAAAGTGAGTTTATTGTCCAGTGTGAGTCCAAGGTATTTAAAGCTGTCAACTGTTTCTACTGTGTCATTGTTGATGAGAGTGGGGGGCTGGGATGATGGGGTACCTATTGCTATTTCTTTTGTTTTGGCTACGTTGAGATGGAGGAAGTTATGTGTGCACCATTGGGAGAAGTGAGTGACAGTGTTGTGGTAATCTGATACAGAGTTATTGTCTGATAGGAGGGCGAGGATGGCAGTGTCATCGGAGTATTTGAGGTAGGTGGTGGTGTGGGAGGGGCTGGTGCAGTCATTGGTGTAAAGTGTGTAAAGGAAAGGGCTAAGCACACAGCCCTGGGGGGCTCCGGTGTTGGTGGTGAGTGTGGGTGATGTGGATGTGCCGAACAGCTTGTCGTCTGTCGCTGAGGAAGTTGTGCAGGAGATGGATCAGGATGGGTGGAGTGTTGAGGTGGTGAAGCTTCTGGATGAGCAGGTGTCTTTGGATGGTGTTGAAGGCGGAGCTGAAGTCCACAAAGAGGATCCTGGCGAAATTGCCTGTGGAGTCCAAGTGCTGGAGGAGAAGATGCAGCAGGCAGGCGACAGCGTCCTCTGTGCCCCTTTTTTCCCTGTAGGCGAATTGAAGGGGGTCCAGATGAGGTTTGACGAATGGGAGGATGGTCCTGAGCAGCAGTTTTTCAAAGCATTTCATAATTATGGGTGTGAGGGCGATGGGGCGGTAGTGATTTATTTCGGTGGGTCGTGATTTTTTGGGTACCGGGATTATTGTTGCACTTTTCCAGAGGAGGGGTATTGTGGCTGTGAGGTAGGATTGGCAGAAGAGGGAGTGGGCAATTGGAGCCAGCTCAGCGGCACAGGTCTTCAGCACCCTTGCTGGGATGCCGTCGGGTCCTGGGGCCTTGGATGGGTTACACCGGCTGAGCTGGTGCCGAACTTTCTCCACTGTGAAGGGGGCAGACTCATTGGGATCAATTGGGGGGAGAGCCTGTAGTGCTTGTATGCAGGGCTGCTTTTACCTGCCACTAGGCCCTGGGGCTGAGAGGTTTTGTAGGCCCCCCCGGGCGGCAGTGGCGAAGTGGGTAGGGAGATCGCCTCTGGAGTGCAGGGTCAGGGGTTCGATCCCCTGTCCCCCCGCCACATGTCGAAGTGTCCCTGAGCAAGACACTGAACCCCAAATTGCTCCCGATGGTTCAGAGAGCGCCTTGCATGGCAGCTACTGCCATCGGTGTATGAGTGTGTGTATGAATGGGTGAATGTGGTAAGATATGTAAAGCGCTTTGGGGCTGAGAAAATCGGCTAGAAGGCGCTATATAAGTGAAGTCCATTTACCATTTACCATTTACAATACAGATGCGTTAAAGCCATGTTTGTCTACACCACAATATCTCTATTGATGAAATACAAAATCACCTAAGGTAACATGTAGATAACCCCCTCCTGGTCTAATGACTTTTAATAACCAAACACACATGGTTGGTTACTGTGTTTTTCCAAGTTATTGAAGAGACAGCGGTGGGGACCCAGGACCTTCTAGGGGGGTTCGGGGGCATGCCCCCCCGGAAGACAAATTTGAACCTTTTAAAGTAAAATGCATCAATCTGGTGCACTTTGAGAAGAAAACTAAGGCTAATCAACTGTGTCCTATGTGAGCTATTTTCTGAAATCATTTGGAGACGCAGAAATACCAAAAAGCAGAAACAAAAATATACAGGTTTAAAAAATCCAGTCAGTCAGCATTCCATTTTTTTTTAAATAATCCCTTATCCCAAAGCTACTTCTCTCTTTGAATTCTTTGTTTTGTTTTTAATGGCTCATCTCAATATAGGCCCTTGATCTGCGTTGCCCCGAACAATGTTATTTAAACAAAAATAACAAAAATGTACTGGTTCATGATGGGCCCCTGATCTCTCTACGCCCCCCTAATTTATTTAAATGACAATGTGCGGGGCCTTCTTAGATCAGGGGCCTATATTGAGACAGTAAAAAATATATATATATATATATTCTGTATATAGGGAAGAGTGGCCTAAGTTGTGCAACTTTTTACTCAAAGTGATTTTAAAGTGAGGCCTTGACAGTTATGTCTCCAACTCAAATATGTACATATATTTCAGGATGTTGTGCATCCCTGGCAATAAAAACTTTGGATCTGGAATAAACTGTTTAAGAAATATAGCTTTCGGAAATAAAGTTGTCTTGTCACAACGTGGGTTGTCTTGTCACAACGTGGGTGATTTGTGCATTTGGAGATGATGGGGTGGGGTGGGGTGATTTGTGCATTTGGAGAAAATAAGATGGGGTGAATTGTGCCAATTTATATATATCTCAAAAACTGTAATGCAAGACAAATCCATTAGACAATCACTTATTTAAGTGTATTTAAAGTAAATAAAGTAAATAGTTGACAAAGATTGAAGGTACATTTTCTTAAACAAGGCCTAGCAGATCTAGGTGGTTTTGCCTGCAAAGCTCACAATGACAAAGTCACCATCATCATCTTTCTGGCCATCTGAACTCTCATCAGTGGTGTTGTTAAAGCGGCTACGAGTAACATTTAAATATCTTTTAAACTGCCTCATGTTTCCTCTGATAATCATAAATTACCTTTAACAGCAAACGAGACCATCAGTGCAAAGAAAGAAGTCTTTATATAGTTTTTATTACTGCTTTTGGTCTGGTCGCACACGCTCGTGCAGGCTCTATGGTCACATATCCGTATTGGTTGCAGATTTCAGTGTGGCGCTGCAACGCGATTTGAGAAGCCTATCCCTCCAGGTGAGGGAAGGGGAGCGGGAGCCTTGTTTGAGACAGTTATTTATCATCATAATGACTGATAACGGGGCTGAACCATCAAAGAAAAAAAATAGAATGCAATGAAGAAAAGCTAAGGGAGAGTGACTACGGGCGGGACGAGAACGTTGCCAAGCAACGTGTATACAATTTCACGAGAGCGAAACTAGACTGCAGTGTTTTCCTGTTTACTCCTAAATGAACGAGCGGTTGGTAGCCTACTAACACAACGTTTGCTTCACCATCATCAGATAACCATTATCTGAAATAGTCATTATTTACATCAACAACACAAACACATTACCTCATTGTGATCCATACTAACTGCCGTCTCTCGTTCAATCGCTTTCTGTGAGGACACAGCACCGTGAGAGAGAGTAGTTAGGTGACGCTGCTGCAACTCATTGCAATCAGGTGTGTGTACTGACTGGCATTAGTTGATGCAGTGTCAAAACCACTCTCACGGAGCCGAAAAGAGTCCTCACACTTTCAACACACGCACATGCACTATATTGCGCCCTTCTCAGTTCACACTCGCGCGCCTGGCACGAGCATTTGCGACAGCGGGCGTCGTAAAAATACTACCGCTTTGTCCAAAGGGGACGCCAACGTGCCATCTTACTCGTAGTGGCTTTAAGTGGAATTGAGATGTCACTCTCTTCTGAGCTAATGTAGACAATCACTTTCTTTTGGTGACCAGCGTATACAGCCATGCCACTGGCACAACTCTCAGAAATGTACTTTGCACTAGTTGCTCCGTGCTTGTGGAACCAACTGCCACCTGACAAATGTGATTCCCCCTACATTTCTGCCTTTAAATCAAGACTCAAAACCCATGTGTACACCCTGGTGTTTCCTCCCCATTAACTATCTTACCTCTGCACTACTATCTGTGTTTATGTGGATGTATGGGCTTTACGTCTTTTATTTTGGTTATTGTTATTTTACCTTCATTGTTTACCTACTGAATGCACTATGTACAGCACTTTGGACAGTGCAAACTGTCATAAATGTGCTTTTATAAATACATTTTACTTTCTTACTTACTTATAACTCACATAGGCCCTTTGGCACAAATCACCCCATCCCCAGAATTTTGGATAATAGGCATGATGCAGCAATTTAGGGCTGACATCGTGCTAACTATATAGACTCAAAGTGTAGCATACCAAAGCACTAAAAAAACATGTGTCAAATGTTTTCAAACGTGTCTATAATTGTTCAGACACAATAATCAAAAAACCTTGATCATGGAAATTTTACTTTGAAAGGCAAAACACAGTTTTTTGAGCTTAAATGTGCTTATATCTTATTCCTTGTGTCTCCCTTCTTTACAGGATGAGTCAAATGGATGGCTCTTCTTAAATATGTGGTCACATTTCCAATTTCTTCCACGGTTTTCTAGAAACAAGGGGTTTTGCAACTTCCAAAATGCACAATTTAGGCTACTCTCCCCTATATTTTTTTTTAGAGGCCCCTGATCCTTGTAGGCCCTGGGGCTTCAGCCCAGGTAAGCCCGTGCATTAAGGCGGCCCTGCTTGTATGCAGTTGTTTGTGAAATCCCGTGAGTCAAACCGGTTTAAAAATGTGTTCAGTTCAGTGGGGAGAGCATGTGTGGTGTAGACCGCGTAGAACGCGTCCTTCCAAGGACGTGGTCTCTGGATTGGGATATACACTCAACAAAAATATAAACGCAACACTTTTGTTTTTGCTCCCATTTTTCACGAGATGGACTTAAAGATCTAAAATTCATTCCAGATACACAATATTACCATTTCTCTCAAACATTGTTCACAAATCTGTCTAAATGTGTGATAGTGAGCACTTCTGCTTTGCTGAGATAATCCATCCCACCTCACAGGTGTGCCACATCAAGATGCTGATCTGACATCATGATTAGTGCACAGGTGTGCCTTAGACTGTCCACAATAAAAGGCCACCCTGAAATGTGCAGTTTTGTCTCACAGCAAAATGCCACAGATGCCACAAGCATTGAGGGAGCGTGCAATTGGCATGCTGACAGCAGGAATGTCAACCAGATCTGTTGCTCGTGCATTGAATGTTCATTTCTCCACCATAAGCCGTCTCCAAAGGTGTTTCAGAGAATATGGCAGTACATCCAACCGGCCTCACAACCGCAGACCACGTGTAACCACACCAGCCCAGGACCTCCACATCCAGCAGGTTCACCTCCAAGATCGTCTGAGACCAGCCACTGAGACAGCTGCTGAAACAATTGGTTTGCATAACCAAACAATTTCTGCACAAACTGTCAGAAACCGTCTCAGGACGCTCAACTGCATGCTCGTCGTCCTCATCGGGGTCTTGACCTGACTCCAGCTTGTCGCCGTAACAGACTTGAGTGGGCAAATGCTCACATTCGATGGCGTCTGGCACGTTGGAGAGGTGTTCTCTTCACGGATGAATCTCGGTTTACATTGTTCAGGGCAGATGGCAGACAGCGTGTGTGGCGTCATGTGGGTGAGCGCTTTGCTGATGTCAATGTTGTGGATCGAGTGGCCCATGGTGGTGGTGGGGTTATGATATGGGCAGGCATCTGTTATGGACGAAGAACACAGGTGCATTTTATTGATGGCATTTTGAATGCACAGAGATACCGTGATGAGATCCTGAGGCCCATTGTTGTGCCATACATCCATGAATATCACCTCACGTTTCAGCAAGATAATGCACGGCCCCATGTTGCAAGGATCTGTACACAATTCTTGGAAGCTGAAAATGTCCCAGTTCTTGCATGGCCAGCATACTCACCGGACATGTCACCCATTGAGCATGTTTGGGATGTGCTTGACCGGCGTATACGACAGCGTGCACCACTTCCCACTAATATCCAGCAACTTCGCACATCCATTGAAGAGGAGTGGACCAACATTCCACAGGCCACAATTGACAATCTGATAAACTCTATGCGAAGAAGATGTGTTGCACTGCATGAGGCAAATGGTGGTCACACCAGATGCTGACTGGTTCTGAGTCCCCAGACCCCCAATAAAGCAAAAAAATGCACATTTCAGGGTGGCCTTTTATTGTGGACAGTCTAAGGCACACCTGTGCACTAATCATGATGTCAGATCAGCATCTTGATGTGGCACACCTGTGAGGTGGGATGGATTATCTCAGCAAAGCAGAAGTGCTCACTATCACACATTTAGACAGATTTGTGAACAATGTTTGAGAGAAATGGTAATATTGTGTATCTGGAATGAATTTTAGATCTTTAAGTCCATCTCATGAAAAATGGGAGCAAAAACAAAAGTGTTGCGTTTATATTTTTGTTGAGTGTAGCAAGTGTGTCCTCAGCGTAGCCATGGCAGATTGATCTATGTGTGACTGCTTATATTTGCTGAAACATTTTGTTATAAACATTTTTGAATGTGTTTCCCCCCCTTTGACCTGCTTATAACTGTTGACGAAATCTATTTCCTATGATTGTATAAAATTGTAATGCTAAACATTCTGTTCACCTCACATTGAACTCTGGTGGACAACACTGTTTTACTCTTAGCCTTGAAGAGTAAAACTGCCTACTAACGATGGTTAAAAGTTCACGGAGGAGAAACTCCCTAAATCTACCAATGC
The DNA here is from genome assembly GCA_026122265.1 of Ammodytes dubius. NCBI lineage: Eukaryota > Metazoa > Chordata > Actinopteri > Uranoscopiformes > Ammodytidae > Ammodytes > Ammodytes dubius. The sequence goes on along the minus strand of CM047515.1, from coordinate 3,085,516 downwards.
ATTGCTTAATTATAATCTATGAATTATTACACCTGTATCCTGTGAGACACAAGATGAAAGAAGGGGGGAACTTATGTTCTGAATACACAGCAGATATGTTCAAGGTCAAGATCTTGAATCATCTGCTGTCTCCTGTAATTAAAACTCATTCCCCAGATCTTGCTAGAAACTGAATGACCATGGACATGCACCTGGTCAAACAAACACCTGTCAGTATGTGTATAAAAGTTGTAACATCCCTTTCTGACTCCAGTCACTTCTCTGTTATACTATGTGTGTGTACATGATAACTGACTCACTTGCAAGTTTCAACTAAAGTCTCTGCAAATGATGAAATCTGACTCCTGACTCTTTGTGCATTATTTCAAAGAAAGCAAACTTATATTGAAATTAGAAAAGTTACAGTAACAATAACTTTCTTGGGGCTCCAGTTCTTGGGAATAAACTAACCTTGTTGAACCGGGAAAATACATTAATTAATAACAGTTATCGTGTTCTCTTTACATGGATAACATACAGTAGTTTGCTGAACAAAAAAAACGGACTGCAGAATCCGGTGCTAGAAAGTTTATCTTAGTGAAGATAAATGTTTGTTGGAAGGAGTCAGCTGAGGGTCCAGTGCTGACTCCATGATGTTTAGTTGACTGGTTCTCCTTCTCTCAATCTGAGTCCTCCTCTTTCAGAAACACATTTAAAAACAATACATAAAAACATGAAAATGACCTTGTTGTTTCATTTGGTTGTTTGCTTTCAGAACATTTAAACCTGCAGTGTGTAGAATGTTTTTTTTTTCATAGCAGACTTTGTAGAAAATAATTATAATATCCATTAGTAGGCTACGTTTAATTTAGTGCATAATAGCTGACATTTTTTTTTAGAATTTATTTTTTTCCCCTTCAGAAAGGGTCTCTTATATCTCCGTAATACTCCATACATGGGGCCCAGGCATGGGCGCCGCCATTTTGGAAGCGTCAGAGTTTGAATGTCATCAGCTCTACAGAAGCACAGAACGTAACAGTTGTCCACACTGTGTCCATCAGAACTACCAACTGGAATGTTCTTTAAGAATTTCTGTTGCTTCTCTGAACGGGAGCCATAGAGACCAACTGTTGTGATCTAGAATTGTACCACTTGATGATGTCATATTACACACTGCACCTTTAATGGATTGAACGCAAGTTACACAGATTGTGGTGACTACATTCCACACATCAACATCTGCACAGGAAGCTGTGATAAGAGACCAGTGAAACCACGGGTCTGTACTGCTCTTTCCACCCTACTATTCCCCTGAACTCTATCTCTCTCTTTCTATCAAAGAGGTTTGATTAATAGTGTTTAGTATTTGACCATTTCAAACAGTAATTGGTAGTACTACCGGTCATATTGTGCTGTAATGTAGCCGGTATATTTAGCTTGTATGGATTGATAATGCTCAAAGCTGTCAGAGCTTTTTGTCCATATTGACATGATGAACAGTCAACTCATTGTCATTTTCAAGAAAGCAGTTTGAGATGATTTGAGCTTTGTGACATGGTGCATTATCCTGCTGGAAGTAGCCATAAGAAGATGGGTACACTGTGGTCATAAAGGGATGGACCTGGTCAGCAACAATACTCAGGTAGGCTGTGGCGTTTAAATAATGCTCAATTGGTACTAAGGGGCCAAAGTGTGCCAAGAAAATATATATAAAATCATACCAAGGGCTGAGGGTAAGTGAACGAGGGGAAGTGGAACTACTATTGAAATGCAGCGTCAGACCAGCCCGTCTGGCACAATCAACCATGCCACGTTCAAAGTCACTTAAACCCCCTTTATTCCCCATTCTGTTGCTCCGTTTCAACCTCAACAAGTTGTCCTGTCCAGGTTGACATGTCTAAATATATTGAGTTGCTGCAATGTGATTGGCTGATTAGTTATATGTGTTAACAAGAAATTGAGCCGCTGTACCTAATATAGTGACTGGTGAGTGTATATTTACACTCTTAAGAGGCTCGTCCCGAGGAGACTGTTAGGAACCCTTTAGAAAAAGTACTTTTAGCCACTCAGCATTCTCAGTTACAGCGTCACAGGAATGGAATTTACCAGCTCATACTGTATTGGAGAAATTAGTTCTTACCGTTCCTTTTCAGGACAGCTGAAAATATGACTTATTAGTAGCCAGTTATGTGTACATTAGGACTGCAATTGCTTCTCCTGCCGACTTCTTAGAAACGGTGGTGTCCTGCTTGCTTGTCTCTTGTGTGCTCCTGTCCTGTGCTGTGAATGTCTAAATTAATATGTTTTTTTGCTGCATGTTTGTGCGTTATGCTGCTGTATATGTGTTTTTATTGTAGGTGTGTTTGTCCTGCTCTAATCTACTGTCTTGTGCACTTTCCTATAATGTTTAATGTACGCTGTGTTTTATTGTCAGCTTATTCTATTGTTTGTTTGCCATTGTCTTTCAATTCGTTCTTACTATGTGTTACTGTATTTTCTGAGTCACCAATGTTTTTTTAAAATCTTTGTTTACACATGCATTTATATATATTGCATATACAGGGACAACGGATGTATACTAGCCAGGCTAACTCTGGCTCACTTACAGTTTGACTGTTGATTAGTGTGCAATGTCCTTAAAATAAACCAATCAAAGATAAAAGAAATTACCTTTTTTGTGTGTAAAGATCACATTGGAGAAACTGAACAATTTGTCAAATAATGAACATAACTTGTACAGTTACACCTCTGTTGTTCTTTTACTTGTAATTTCAAACAGATTAAGTCAAAGGTTCAGCACCTCTGCATATCTTCACACATTGAACTATCTTCCAGTCTGTAAATGTATTAATTTAAGGTGAAAAACTAGCTGATCGATATATTCACTGATTTTGACAAAGTGATTTTGACAAGAAACATTCTCCAGAATTGCCTACCCCACTAGTATTGAGGTATTTGTCTCTAGTTCTTTTAATGTATATGATAAATACACTTATTATTTATACCCTTCTCTAAATGCATTTAGAGTGGGATAAATAATTCAAAAACAACCAGAAACTATAATATAAAACATAAAGAAAAAAGCTCCTCGTTTGGCTTCCCTGAGAAGACCTATTTGGCACCTTCCCTCTTCTGTGAACACACAGACACAAGCACAAACAATTGTTAACTTGTCTTTATTAAAAATGTTAAATATGCTTAATTTATAACTATTACTCCAATACTCTCAGTGCATGTGAAGCTGATGCCTTGCCCCCTGGGCTCTGTGCAGCAGGTAACACTTCAATATCTCACAAATGTTCCCGTGAGTCCATGTGGTGGCTCACTGCCACTGTCCTGAGTCTATCCCCTGCGTGTGCTCTGCTTCAGGGGGGTTCAACAGGTCAATGGTCTGCCCTTCCCGGAGCTGTAACACTGCCAGCTTCAGACTCCATCTGTGGAACACAAGCACAGCTCAGGAATGCTGCATAGAAAACACCTGAACGCTTTATTGACCGTGTGACCTAGTGTGTCCCCAAGGCACAGATAGGACATAGAAACACAGCCATACTTGCTTTTTACTTGATATTGATTTGCATAAAACATACGTGATTTGCATAAGCCTGTGTCACATATTGAGCGTAGCGTTAGTTCAGGCAGGGTACGGACGTCAAGCGGCTGTCATCTGTGCGCATCAGCTGACAGCCAGTTTACGCCCCTAGCACATCATTGGCCGTACACTCTAAGTGGCGCCTTATTTAAGCTGCTCTAGCCTACCTTCTGGTGCTGCTTCCTCTGCAAGCTTTTGCAACCCACCTCCACCCCATCTGTTGTCATTGACGCTTGTTCCGTTCTACACCCTAGGGGGTCCTTGCTGCAGATCTCCTCACCTTTCGGTAATCCATGAAGCTCATGGAGGTCAGAGGGAGGGCTCTCTCTGTCTAAAAGCTTTCCACGCATGCGCGTGGAGGGGGAGGAGATCTTGGATCAGAACCATACCGCCAAATATAATTACTGCAAAGTAGAGCTGCAACGATTAATCGAAGAATCGATGATTAATCGATGATTAAAATAATCGACAACTATTTTGATAATCGATGAATCGTTTTGAGTAATTTTTTAATAAAAAAATTCCAAATTCTCTGAAAAAAAAAAAAAATGTTTTGACTTTTTTAGGGGCTAACATTAGCGTGTGCTAAAATGGAAGACATGAGCGAAAATAGTGAGGAAAGCCAAACGGGCAGGAGAAAGCGACAGAGAATGTCCAAGGTTTGGGATCATTTCACGTTGAACATTAATGAGAAGGTGTGTGTACACTGCAAGACCGAGCTGGCGTACCACAACAGCACGACTTCCATGCTGCAGCATCTCAACAGAAAACACCCATTCCAATCGGCAGACCGCTGACCCGAGACAAATAATTTTAAAATCAATGCTGCTATAGTTTACGCTACATTAGTGCAGATGGAGGCTAAAGTTGTTGTTTATTATGACTAACGTTATAAGTATAACTAGTTAATTAAATGTGGCGGCTAATAATTATGCCCCCAAGACTAACGTCACGTCACCACAAACGTTTTTTTTTCAAGAAGACAGCGCTGTTCAAGAAATAAATACACGATAGCTTAAGCTGAACTATAGCTGGTCACTTCTAGTTGACAATACGGTGTTTTGAAGCAGACATGTGTGTGTCTTGATTGATGGATACAATATCTAAATAGCAGTTTAATGTGAATGAACTTACTCTATTATCATATTGATCCATAGTCATTTTTTTTTCTTATTCAGTAAACCATCACAGTCTCGGATGGACACATTTATCCATCTCAGGATTTTTTTTAAAGCCAGAATGTCTGAAACTATGCATGGGCTTGTTCCAAGTTTCCAAGCTTATGTTGTTCCTGAATTGCAAAGGTAAAAACTTGTAGTTCTGAAAGTGAAGTAAATGCTTACTTAAACCCAAGAATGTATGGCACATAAATGCACTTAATTTATCTGTCAACATTGTTATTTCTCATGGTACAAGTACAGACTAATAAACAATGGGAAAGTAACTAAATTGGTACTTTTGGTAGAAAATATGGTTTGCTACTCCATGCCTTTTTGAAATAAAAAAATGTAGATTTTTCAAAAAAAGGAAACAAATTGGTTGTTCATTGGTTGTTGGTTAATTGACATGTGTTATTTTCTCATGTTTATTTATAATTACTTTTCAATTAAGCAATGTATGTTTTATCCGATTACTCGATTAATCGATGGAATAATCGGTAGAATAATCGATTACTAAAATATTCGATAGCTGCAGCCCTACTGCAAAGTATTCTGCTAATCGAAATAAACTTCTATTTTGACTAAAGTGTTCCTGTCTGAATTAGGAGTCATTCCAATATGCATTCAAATCTGTATGCCACGTTTTACAGTGTGCATCCCTTAGTCTAATGCTCCTCATGTCACCACACAACTTGTAACTTGTACTTTGCATTATGTCCTGTTTCTTTGGCACATATTGGTGCTAATTATTTGGTTCATAAGGCTCCACCGAGGTGAAATATAGGTGACGGGGTGTGGTGACTTCTAAATACACTCACATACCCAGTACCAGACAGTCACTGTACTCGCTTTGAGCTATGGCACATCAGATCCAATTCTGATCCAAAAAAAAGAGAAACAGCAACTTTGCTTAACAGTTGTAAAGGAGACAGTGAACTAATGCACATGATGTATGAGCCCCCGTCACACCTGACACAGTCCACATAAACAGGCAAAGTTAGAAGTTACACCCGAGCAGTTAGATGTGTGTGACTGCTTTCATTTACAAATGTCTTAACACAGTGACATGTGTAATGGCACAACATCATCTCTTCCCTGCTGTCCTCATAAGGCTGCCGGCATGGGACTGCAGGAGGATCTCCATGCAGTATATCCTCACAGATCATAGATTATTAGATACATCTCAGATTTCCACTTCCAACACATTTGATTTACAGCTGCCTCATTTGAACATCTTTTTTTAAATAGCTAAAGCACTGCTTCCTCCGAGCCACACAGACCATGTCCCCTTCTGGGTGCTATGTGGGACTCTACAGCCCCTCTTTAACCTGAGCCTGACCCAGGAGACAACTCCAGGGCTGGGGAATGGTTCCATCCAGTCTGGAAGAAGTCCCCTCCATCTGAGGACTGGTTGTTCTAACATCTCTCACATCATCAAAGTCCTGGAGAGACTGATATTAAAGGGATAGTTCAGTACGTTTTAAGTGGGGTTTGTGTGTAGAGCTGCAACGATTAATCGACGAATCGATTATTAATCAATTACTAAAATAATCGCCAACTATTTTGATAATCGATTAATCGTTTGAGTAATTTTTTAATAAAATTTTTCCAAATTCTCTGATTTCAGCTTCTCAAATGTGAATATTTTCTGGTTTCTTTAATCTTCTTATGACAGTAAACTGAAATATCTGTGTGTTTTGGACATAATACATTTGAGGATGTCAACATGGGCTTTGAAAAATGTATCAACATGTTTCACCATTTTCTGACGTTTTATGGACCAAAACACTAATCGATTAATCGAGAAAATAATCGACAGATTAATCGATTATCAAAATAATCGTTAGTTGCAGCCCTAGTTGTGTGAGGTACTTATGTATAGTAAGACTGTTACCTTACGAAGATGGCAATCAGTGCAGTCACTACGAGGAGATTGGGGGAGGCATAGCTGTAGCAGAAGTCAGCCATATATAAACCCTAACCCTAAGCCTAGCAGCATTCACTGTAGATTCAGGATTTCCTTGTTTGTCTCTTTCAAAATAAAACTTCCAACAAGCGAGAAAAAAAAGCGATAAGGCACACAAATGACTGTCGAAACTCAATATTAATCATATGCGTCATAAAAAGACATGAAACAATGTCATATTAATGGGAATGATCTATGAAGTCCAACTTCCACCAGATGACTGTTTGCTCCGTCTCTACAGCTGATCTGTTCCTCTAGTCAATAGACTGGATAGAACAGTATGTCATTGCTTTGAGCTGTGGCAGTGTGGAGCCATCTGCAGCTTCTGTTTATGCCTGTCAATGCAGCACCGAACAGACAGAGCCAGACACCCAAACAATATTAAAGCCTCCAGTACAAAGTCAGAGTAATACACTCTGTGTTGATACAAGATCGTATTTCAATGACCATCCACAAAGGTCCTCACGTGCAAAGGCAGGCCTGCAGTCAGCCATGGACAAGGAGAAGCTCATCATTGTGTGTTTGTTGTTGTGTTTATGCCACATACATCGTATTTTCTCCACAATCACGCCTGATTCTCTACTAACCGCGGGAACTCCTCTCCTCTGCCTCCTGACCCCAGCTGTCTTGGCCGTGGGCCAGAACTCAGGTGAGAACCTCTGTGGCCCTGCTGCAGTTTGCCTATTGCATTGAGGTTGAAGTAGAAGATGCATTAATCTACCTGCTTCAATGAATCCACTCTCACCTGAACAAAGCAGGCAGCCCTGTGAGGATTATGTTCTTTGATTTCTCCTCTGCCTTTCACACAATCCAGCCTACACTGAGAAGCTTCAAAAGATGCAGGTAGATGATTCCACAACCTCCTGGATGACTGACTACCTGATGGAGAGACACAGTGTGTGTGGCTGAGGAGATGCATGTCAGAGCCAGACAATCTAGGAAGGTGAACAAAGTGAAGGCTGAAGGCTGGCTCTGTGTAGTGGGGACTGATATGGAGACAGAAGAGTTGTATATAGAGAGATAATGGAGAGCACTAGCTAGCCTCTACACAGCCTACTGGACAGACAGCAGAGGGCTTTAGAGACACATACAGATGGGCAAAGTCAATGTTAAGAGGACAGGAAAATACAAAACTGTCAACTGTGCTCTTTGAAAACAGTGTGAAAACATAATGTCAACAAGCCACATCAATGTTCCCTAGCAAGCAGGAGTGTCAATGTCAGCATCTAGATTTCACTATTCATTCTACTAAATTGCCGTCAGAATCAGTTACATAACAAATCACTATGTCACAATAAACAGAGTAAAAATTTGCATTTAACTTAGATATAACAGAATGAATGAACTAACCTGTTGGTATCAGGATCTCTAATTGAAGAGGAATACAGATAACCTCCAGTGGTTGAGCCAGTCACAGGGATCTTTATCTGAAACAGTGTAGACAGATAGAAGTCATCTTCACAACATGGTCCTGTGCTACAGCTGCAAATCATCTGAATCCCACACCAATCTCATGTTTGATAGACATAGTGCATAGAGAACCAATATCACACAGGAGTGGTCAAATGTCCACCACGGAAGAAGATAATATTTAGATGTAGTGTTACTAAAGCACAGAACCTTTGCAGTGTGCTGATCTATGCGGTTGTTTCTGTCAGACAGATGGATGTTGTGGACTTTTAAAGGCGGGGCTCCCAGGCTTCCCATGGCAACTGGACAACCTTCCAACTTCTGCACAGCAAGTCTGTGGTAGTCGGACGCAGCAAATCTCTCTAAATAGACAATAGACAAAGAAAGGGCCAATGAAGAGGGTTAGAAAATACTAATAAATGAAAGTAGTGAAAACATTAGTAACTTTAAACTGCAATGAGTGAGAGAAGTGTATCTTCTTCAGAGAAGAGGAGGACTAGACCATAGTAGCTGAATCAGTTAGTAGAGATGGAGCTGCTAAAGGGAGTTTCCCTGACGACAGGTAAAGTGTAAGCTCTGAAAAGTCAGTTCACACATACTGACTCCAACACTAGATTGAGCTATTCAGAGTTCCACTCTTACACACACACACACTCTATCATGAACATTCTTACTGACACATCTAACTGCTTCTAAGCTGGCTAACATTCCCCAGACCCCTGATACCTGTCTGTACCCTGCACGGTGCCCTGTCCCTGCTGCTATTTGGCTGTTGCCTTTCTATTCATTACATGTGTATGCTACATGCTGACGCAGTGTACAGTAGTGAATGTGATGACTGTGTTACCTTTCTGTCATTGTTACTGTTTGGATATGCACCGCTATTCCTTTGAACATTGTATTGACGCGTTGACTGTTTGCAAGTGGATAGTTGTTGGAAATGTTGTTGCACGCTGTTGTCTTTTAAACTGTTCTGAAAATGTGTGTTTCTGTGGTCTGTTTATCTTTAATGGTCTCAGAAGTGTTTGGATGATCTGTGTGTGTGTGTGTGTGTGTGTGTGTGTGTGTGTGTGTGTGTGTGTGTGCGTGCGTGCGTGCGTGCGTGCGTGTGTGTGCTGTTTGTCCTTTTAAACTTTAACTTGACCTGTCTTTTCAGCCCACACCCCCCTCCCCTCAGAAGACTCCTGTCTTTTTGATAGGCCGTCTTTGTAATTAAGAGGTTCTTGTTAGTGACCTGCCTGGTTCAATAAGGGTCAAATAAAACACAATAAAAACAATGTTTGATTCCCTTAGGGAGCAGAGACGCGGCTGTTACTATGTACGAGAGAACCTTAAGTCTGTACGTGTGAACGGGTTGTAAGAGTTTCAGGCAGTTTCAGTTATTAGATAAAGTAAAAGCAACAAAGGTATTAAGATTCCACTTGTGTGTAAGCACCAAAAAGCCTCAATCTCATTTCATTCTAACAGGACAGATAATGAATGATTTTGACCATTTTGATATAAAAACATGAACAGCACTCTTTCACACATTAAAATACATAAAATAGCCAGGGATAGACAAAAAAAGCCCCAAGGCTTATTGGTCCCTGATTTGGGCAGGAGAAGAGGGCAACAGCAGCAAATGATACATCAACATACACAAAATGTACACAATACATAAAAATCACACACATAACAATGACCACCATTAAGACAAGCCTAATTATGGCGTCTAAGCCATTTTTTCAGGGCCTTTTTAAAACTGCCTAAATTCCTGACTAACTTGAGTGTGCCGGGTAACCTATTCCAAAGTGTAGCTCCAGCATAAAAAAAGGAATCCTTTCCCATGTAGTCTAGGTGCTGGGAAAGTGTTGTATGTGCTTCATTTAGCGGAGAATATCTCAACTGTTATAGACTAGTATGACCCCAGTGAACAACGTGGGATGTGTGACAAAATCTCTATCCGGGGCGAAAGTCCTGAAATTTACCACAACAGGTGACACTAGTATCACACTAGGGAATGGGACTTTTTTTTTCCTTTATAGATATCCTCATACTTTTTTACCAGATTAACATTCATATTATGAGAAATAATTTTTGTATTACACTTTGTCTAAAACATTTAATACAATATGCAAATTAGGCAATATCTCATTCAATATGCGTACATACAGTACGTAATAGGTTGTTTTTTAGCCATTTTCATTATATATCAAATCAGAATGTTTACACTTTCCTATGACCTTATAATCATTGTCATTGTGAACATTGTGATCCCCTCAGAAAATCTGTAACTTCGAGGGTTTATATGTACGCATATTTAATGAGATATTGGCTAATTTGCATATTTTATTACATTTTTTAGACAAATTGTAATACAAAAAGTATTTCTCTTAATATGAAGATTAATCTTGTAGAAATGTATGAGGATATCTATAAAGGAAAAAAGTCCCATTCACCATGTAGTGTGATACTAGTGTAACCTGTTGTGGTCATTTTCAGGACTTTCGTCCCGGATAGAGATTTTGGCACACATCCCATGTTGTTCAATGGGGTCATATCATGCCTCGTTTCCACCAAGTAGAGCGGGTCGGGTCGGAGCGGCTCAGAGCGGGACAGCTCACTTTTAAGAATCTCGGTGTTGTTTCCACCGCCGACCCTACCCTTACTGGTAGGGCGGGGTTATGACCCTATCCTTACTGGTGGGGCGGGGTTTAGGCTGGACTGCGATAGCCGCCGCCAGAATGTGGGTCAAACTATCGGGTTGTGGAACAACTGTGGTCAAGCCAGCGGTCTCTTGTTTTTGCATGGTCAAACCAGCCGCTTCTTTATTTATTCCCCCGTGTTGTTGTGAGCACAGAGACGGCTCGGTGCAACTGATAGAGACAGTGAGCGAACGGCGCTGGCTGCGGCAGCTTCGTGACATCGTAGCAGTGGAACACAGTGTAGCCAACTGATTCATTTAATGACGAGGAAAAACACCACACAATAAACAGTGCCGCGCTCACATTTTCGCCAAAACACACTGACTCTCTTCACTCTAGCCGAGGTGACTACACAAGGCGGAAATGATTCCAAGCCAGCAGTCTCTCGTTTTTGCTCGGTCAAACCAGCCGCTTTTTTATTTATTCTCCCCGTGTTGCTGTGAGCGTGTATTTACTACTATCTAGGCTATGGCGTAAACACACAGAGACGGCTCGGTGCAACTCATAGAGACAGTGAGCGAACAGTGCTGGCTGCGGCAGCTACGCAGTGGGACACAGTGTAACTAACTGATTAATTTATTGACGAGGAAAAACACCACACAATAAACAGTGCTGTGCTCAAATTTTCGCCAAAACACAAGACTCTTGCCGAGGTGACTACACATGGCGGAAATGATTCTTTCGGCCAATCAAATGACGGCAGTGTGTAGCTCCGCATTTTCGGCACCCTTTCAGGCGGCTAGTACCCCTACGGAGGAGTACTGAGATTTGGAGCGGCTCAGAGCGGTTAGGTGCGCTTAAACCGTACCATACCCAACTTTTGGCAAATGAAAAGCCAAACTACCCGGACCGAACCGCTCCGATCCGACCCGCTCTACTCGGTGGAAACGAGGCATTAGTCTATACCAGTTGAGATATTCTTCGCTAAATGAAGCGCATACAAAACTTTCCCAGCACCTCTTTTTTCAGTTTAATTTTTGATCCAAACAATATGGACTCAGTTTTCCCCATGTGAAGTGATAACTTGTTGTCAGACATCGACCTGCTAACAGTTACAAGTTCTGCAGAAAGTGTTGTTTCAATAAAATGGTTATCTTTGTGAGAAATCTGCATATAAAAAAAGATTACAAGAACAAACAGACTTTAGGTCATTTATATATAAAAGAAAGAAAAGTGGCCCCAAAACACTCCCTTGAGGAACCCCACAGACCATGCTTAGTGGTTGAGACATTGTACCCCCAATGTCCACCACCTGCGTTCTATTCTCCAGATTGGAGCCCACCCATTTCAGTGCTAAGTCACTAAAACCCATGGCTTTCAATTTATACAATAAAACGCAATGGTCAACCGTATCAAAGGCCTTCTGTAGGTCTAACATGACCATGCCACAGAAGTGACCATTATCCACCTCTTTTTTAATAAAATCAGTTAGAAACATGAATCTGTAGAATGAGATTTATGGAAGCCAGATTGGAACTCATAAAGTATATTTTGTGAAGATACGTATTTGTCAATTTGTTCAAAAATTATCTTTTCAATGATTTTTGACAGACTACTCAGAATAGAGACAGGTCTATAGTTGCCAGGGTCCAGTTTACTCCCTTTCTTATAAAGCGGAATCACTCTGGCAATCTTGAGATCATTGGGAAAATGCCCTTGTTCTATAGAACTGTTTACAATATGAGTGATGCATGGGGTAATGATCTCTGCAGCATCCCTTAGGAACCGTGATGGAATAGAGTCTAATCCTGTGGCTTTAGAGCAATCAAGCCTTTGGAGCTTCTCAAGAACATGTGCCTCAGACACCTTTTCAAAGATGAAGCCGACAAAAGTTCATCAGTGCTTTATACCCGGAAACATCCCGTTTCTGAATATCAGTGTTAAAATCTTCCATCATGATAACTTCAGATTTAACAAAATCAATACTCTTTGAGCAAAGCTCTTCTAAAAAATCATAAAAATGGGTTTGATCAGGCGGTCTGTAACATGCACCGATAAGTATAGGCTTACTCTAGGTAGCACATTATCTAAACACACTGCTTCAATCTGATCGCTATACAAGTCCGTTCTGTGATTAAAACCAATGTCCGATCTCACATAAATGCACTCCTCCGCCCTTGCGGTTGCGATCTCTCCTAATTATCAAATAGTTCTCTAATTAAGTACGGGTCCCCAGTGTAACTGGGGAGCCGTAATTATTACTCTCCACCATACTTATTCTTCTGACTTCTGACTTCTTCTTCTTATTCTGCCTCAAATTTCTAGCTGCTTCTCCTCCCACACCGTTGCTCGTAGAAACGCAAAAATTTCACACAACGTGCGTCCCCACCCCGCGGGGTGTGCTATTATACAGTTTTTTGAATTTCCGCTAGGGGGCGCTGTAATGAAGTCCCGACTGAACGAACTTTGACAGGCCACGCCCCGCACGCCGTAACTCCGATTGACTTGAAATTTCTCACACGGGTGTATGTTAGGGTGCTCTACAAAAAAGCCTCTGGGACCATAAAAATTCTTCAGGGAATATTTCCCGCTAATTAGCATAAAGTGAAAAAACAGCGTGTTATCCACAACTTTCCGAAATTTGACTGTATCGACACCAAATTTCTCGTGAAGCCCCGGGGGACTACAATAAACATACCCGTAAAAGATTAGTAGGACAACTTGAAAAACATGGCCGCCATTGACCAAAATGTTTACGCAGGGGCGGGGCTTAAAAACACGTTGGCCATAACTCCTTAACCATAGGTCCTATCATCATCAAACTTGCTGGGTATGTGCAGAAGTCATGTGGTAGCATGTCCATCGAAGCTTATCGAGATTAACCCATAGGGGGCGCCACAGGGGCGGGGCCTATCCACTAATTGGCCATAACTCCTTAACCATAGGTCCTTTCATCATCAAACTTGCTGGGTATGTGCAGAAGTCATGTGGTAGCATGTCCTTCTAAGCTTATCGCGATTAACCAATAGGGGGCGCCACAAAAGTCACCCGACTCCGATTGACTTGAAATTGATTACACATGTACAGCTCATGGTGCTCTACAATTTCGCTCCAAGGAATTTTTTTCTAATTTCCGCTAGGGGGCGCTGTTATTAATCCCCGACTGAAGAAAGTTTGAGAGGCCGCGCCCCGCACACCGTAAGTCCGATTGACTTGAAATTTCTCACACTGGTGTATTTTAGGGTGCTCTACAAAAAAGCCTCTCGGACCATAAAAGTCAACCTGGAAATAATTTCGGCTAATTAGCATAAACTGAAAAACAGGGTTTTATCCACAACTTTTTCACGTTTTACTCTATCGACACCAAATGTCTCACGAAGCCCCGGGGACTGTGAAGCACGTCTCCGAAAAATATCAGCAGGATAGCTTGGAAAACATGGCCGCCATTGACTAAAACGTTTACGCAGGGGCGGGGCTTAATTACAAATTGGCCATAACTCGTTGCCCGTAGGTCCTATCGTCGTGAAACTCGCAGGATACGTGCGGAAGACATGTGGTAGCGTGTCACTCTAAGCTTGTCGAGGTTAACCCACAGGGGGCGCCACAAATGCGAAAACCGTCATTAAAAAATGCAATGTTTGCCAGGCCACGCCCCTTTCCCCCTGACTCCGATCGACTCATCATTTGTCAGACGTGCACGGCTCGCGTCGCTCTACGGTAAAGCCTCTCGGACCGCGGGGGTCGGCCGTGATTTTTTTACTTCCCCTGTTTGCGCGGGCGGCCCGTACTTTCAAAATCTCCGCGGGATTTCTAGTTAAGTACGGGTCCCCAGCAGTGTAACTGGGGAGCCGTAATTATTACTCTCCACCATACTTATTAAGTACGGGCTCACAGTTTACTGGGAGCCCGTAATTATTACTCTCCACCATACTTATTCTTCTGACTTCTCCCTCATATTTCTAGCTGCTTCTCCTCCCACACCGTTGCTCGTAGAAACGCAAAAATTTCACACAACGTGCGTCCCCACCCCCCGGGGTGTGCTATTATACAGTTTTTTGAATTTCCGCTAGGGGGCGCTGTTATGAAGTCCCGACTGAAAAAACTTTGAGAGGCCACGCCCCGCACACCGTAACTCCGATTGACTTGAAATTTCTCACACAGGTGTATGTTAGGGTGCTCTACAAAAAAGCCTCTGGGACCATAAAAAGTCTTCTGGGTATATTTCGCGCTAATTAGCATAAACTGAAAAACAGGGTGTTATCCACGACTTTCTGCTATTCCACTGTATCAACACCAAATTTCTCGTGAAGCCCCGGGGGACTACAATAAACATACCTGTAAAAGATTAGTAGGACAACTTGAAAAACATGGCCGCCATTGACCAAAAAGTTTACGCAGGGGCGGGGCTTAATAACACGTTGGCCATAAATCCTTAACCATAGGTCCTATCATCATCAAACTTGCTGGGTATGTGCAGAAGTCATGTGGTAGCATGCCCCTTTAAAGCTTATCGAGATTAACCCATAGGGGGCGCCACAAATACCCCCTGACTCCGATTGACTTGAAATTTCTTACACATGTACAGCTCATGGTGCTATACAATATAGCCTCTCGGACAATAGGGGTCAGCCATGATTATTTTTTTCGCCCCCATTGCCCAAAAAGTTTATGAAGGGGCGGGGCTTATTAACAAATTGGCCATAAATCCTTAACCATAGGTCCTATCATCATCAAACTTGCTGGGTATGTGCAGAAGTCATGTGGTAGCATGTCCCTCTGAGCTTATCGCGATTAACCCATAGGGGGCGCCACAAATGTCACCTGACTCCGATTCACTTGGAGTGAATTCACTCATTGACCGTAGGTCCTATCATCATAAAACTTGCAGGATATGTGCAGAAGACATGTGGTAGCGTGTCCCTGCGAGCGTGTCTAGATTAACCCGTAGGGGGCACCACAAATGCGAAAACCATCATTCAAAAATGATATGTTTGACAGGCCACGCGCCTTTCCCCCTGACTCCGATCGATTTATCATTTGTCAGACGTGTACGGCTCGCGTCGCTCTACGGTAAAGTCTCTCGGACCGCGGGGGTCGGCCGCGATTTTTTTTCTTCCCCGATTTACGCGGGCGGCCCGTACTTTCAAAATCTCCGCGGGATTTCTAGTTCTGACTTCTTCTTCTTATTCTTCCTCACATTTTCTAGCTGCTTCTCCTCCCACACCGTTACACGCAGACATGCAAAAATTTCACACAACGTGCGTCCCCACCCCCGGGGTGTGCTATTATACAGTTTTTTGAATTTCCGCTAGGGGGCGCTGTAATGAAGTCCCGACTGAACGAACTTTGAGAGGCCACGCCCCGCACGCCGTAACTCCGATTGACTTGAAATTTCTCACACGGGTGTATGTTAGGGTGCTCTACAAAAAAGCCTCTTGGACCATAAAAAGTCTTCGGGGAATATTTCCCGCAAATTAGCATAAAGTGAAAAACAGCGTGTTATCCACGACTTTCTGCAATTTGACTGTATCGACACCAAATTTCTCGTGAAGCCCCGGGGGACTACAATAAACATACCCGTAAAAGATTAGTAGGACAACTTGAAAAACATGGCCGCCATTGACCAAAATGTTTACGCAGGGGCGGGGCTTAAAAACACGTTGGCCATAACTCCTTAACCATAGGTCGTATCATCATCAAACTTGCTGGGTATGTGCAGAAGTCATGTGGTAGCATGTCCATCGAAGCTTATCGAGATTAACCCATAGGGGGCGCCACAGGGCGGGGCCTATCCACTAATTGGCCATAACTCCTTAACCATAGGTCCTTTCATCATCAAACTTGCTGGGTATGTGCAGAAGTCATGTGGTAGCATGTCCCTCGAAGCTTATCGCGATTAACCCATAGGGGGCGCCACAAAAGTCACCCGACTCCGATTGACTTGAAATTGATTACACATGTACAGCTCATGGTGCTCTACAATTTCGCTCAAAGGAATTTTTTTCTAATTTCCGCTAGGGGGCGCTGTTATTAATCCCCGACTGAAGAAAGTTTGAGAGGCCGCGCCCCGCACACCGTAAGTCCCATTGACTTGAAATTTCTCACACTGGTGTATTTTAGGGTGCTCTACAAAAAAGCCTCTCGGACCATAAAAGTCAACCTGGAAATAATTTCGGCTAATTAGCATAAACTGAAAAACAGGGTTTTATCCAAAACTTTTTCAAGTTTTACTGTATCGACACCAAATGTCTCACGAAGCCCCGGGGACTATGACGCACGTCTCCGAAAAAGATTAGTAAGAAAGCTTGGAAAACATGGCCGCCATTGACTAAAACGTTTACGCAGGGGCGGGGCTTATCTACAAATTGACCATAACTCGTTGACCGTAGGTCCAACCGTCATGAAACTTGCAGGATACGTGCAGAAGACATGTGGTAGCGTGTCCCTGCAAGCGTGTCTAGATTAACCCATAGGGGGCGCCACAAATGCCAAAACCATCATTCAAAAATGATATGTTTGCCAGGCCACGCCCCTTTCCCCCTGACTCCGATCGACTTATCATTTGTCGGACGTGCACGGCTCGCGTCGCCCTACGGTAAAGCCTCTCGGGCCGCGGGGGTCGGCCGCGATTTTTTTTCTTCCCCTGTTTGCGCGGGCGGCCCGTACTTTCAAAATCTCCGCGGGATTTCTAGTTCAACTTCCGCATCCTCAACTGAGTCGTCCAGCCATGTTTCAGTCAAACAAAAGATTCCCACCTTTCTGCTTTTGCTAAGGTGTCGGATCTTGGTGATTTTCGGTAGAAGGCTTCTTACGTTGAGATGAAGCAGGTGTAGTCCTCTCGCAGACAGGGAAGAATCCATGCTCGGCTTCTCTTTGCCGGCGCTCTCCATTTCCTCCACGAGTGACTGCCCAAGGGGGGCCCGAAGATCCAATCTGGCCTGCTCAGTATCACGCTGCCCGAGGATCGCATCTCCCAGTGTCTGATCTTCGCTGCATCTCCCGGTGTCTCCACATGCGCTCCCACTTCCTTCAGTGAAAATGGACAGAAGTTGGTTCCCATTGTTTGGATGACTAGTGCAAACCATCGCACCTGTCGTGGGACTTTTTGCGATCGTATCTCTCCGTCCAAACTCCGGCATCGGACCCGGGCATTGATGTATATCCCCAGATAGTAACAGGCAAATGATGAATTGTCCGCCGTTAACATGCCGCTTGTAGCCAGGTTTGTTATTGCGGCTGGTTGAATACCAGCATGGGTAGAGGAAAGTGTCCATGAGGATTTTCTTGCCATAACCAAACTGTGTGAAAGTTTGTTTGTGTGGGCACAAAATCTTTGTAAATGCCCTTCCACCCCGATTTTAGGTCCAGTGTCTAAAAAGGTTTGAATAAAAATGTATGCTAAAAACACAACAAGCACACCATACTTTCCAGCTGCCATCTTGCCCATACATTCAATGAAGATGTCCAAAGCTTTCCATAGCTGCATAAATCCTCAGCATCAGGGATGTGCATAGAGGAGCAGTGGTCCAAATACAACCCCAATGCTGAAAAAGTTGGGAAGTGTTAACCATGTTTACCATTGTGTAACATCACCCTTTCTTTTAATAACTCTGACTAAGTGTTATTTTGTGCTTCATAATGCACCACCTTTTTTCAATGGGAGACAGGTATGGACTGCAGACAGGCCAGTCTAGTACCTGCACTCTGTTCCTACGAAGCCAAGCTGTGTTAAGACAAGAATGTGGCTCGGTATTGTCTTGCTTAAATAAGAAGGGATGTCCCTGAAATAGACGTTGTCTGGATGGCAGCACCTGTAAGTACTTTTCAGCATTAATGATGCCCTCATAGATGTGCAAGTTACATGCCATGGACACTAATGCCTCATTTCCACCGAGTAGAGCGGGTCGGCTCAGAGCGGGACAGCTCACTTTTAAGAATCTCGTGGTGTTTCCACCGCCGACCCAACCCTTACTGGTAGGGCGGGGTTTAGGCTAGACTGCGATAGCCGCCGCCAGAATGTGGGTCAAACTATCGGGCTGTGGAACAACTGTGGTCAAGACAGCAGTCTCTAATTTTTGCTTGGTCAAACCAGCCGCTTCTTTATTTATTCCCCCTGTGTTGTTGTGAGCACAGAGACGGCTCGGTGCAACTCATAGAGACAGTGAGCGAACAGTGCTGGCTGCGGCAGCTACGTGACTAGCAGTGGGACACAGTGTAACCGATTAATTTATTGACGAGGAAAAACACCACACAATAAACAGTGCTGTGCTCACATTTTCGCCAGAACACAAGACTCTCTTCACTCTTGCCGAGATGACTACACATGGCGGAAATGATTCTTTCGACCAATCAAATGATGGCAGAGTGTAGCTCCGCCTTTTCGGCACCCTTTCAGGCAGCTAGTACCCCAACGGAGGAGTACTGAGATTAGGAGCGGCTCAGAGCGGTTAGGTGCGCTTAAACCGTACCCTACCCAACTTTTGGCAAATGAAAAGCCAAACTACCCGGACCGAACCGCTCTGATCCGACCCGCTCTACTCGGTGGAAACGAGGCATAACCCACCCCCATACTAGGGCCCGACCGATATTGATTTTGGAGTGCCGATGCCAATTATTTTCAGAGAAAAATTCCGATAACGATTAAATCGATAATTCCAAAATATGCTATAATCGGCCGATTTAATCCATCCATACCATCACAAACGCTGGCTTTTCAACTTTGTATTGGTAACAATCTGGATGGTCCTTTTCCTCTGGAGCCCGGAGGACACAACGTCCATGATTTACAAAAACTTTTTGAAATGTAGATTCATAGGACCACATCACACTGTTACACTTTGCTTCAGTCCACCTCAGATGAGCCCAGGTCCAGAGAAGTCTGCAGCATTTGTGGATGTTGTTGATATATGGCTTTCACTTTGCATGGTAGAGTCTTAACTTGCATTTGTGGATGTAGCGACAAACTGTGTTTACCGACAATGGTTTTCTGAAGCCATGGCCCATGTAGTAACTTACTACATGGGCCATGGCCATAATATCCTTAATAAAATCATGTTATTTTTTAATGCAGTGCTTCCTGAGGTCATTACTTACGTGCAGAGATTTCTCCAGTTTCTCTAAATATTTAAATATTATTATGGATTGTAGATGTTTTTTTTTAACATTTTAAAGCTTTCCCAATCTTTTAATGACCCTATTCCAACTTTTTTGAAATGTGTTGCTGGCATCAAATTTAGAATAAGCATATTTGTGTAAAACAATGAAATAGATAGGGTAAAACATAAAATACTGCCTTTGTATTGTTTTCAAATTGATTGTATGTGAAAAAGGATTAAAGGTAACATATTATGCACTTTGCAGTCAATTTGATATGGTCTAAGTAGTCCCTAATACTTATTTTTTTAGATGTTTGCTGAAAAACCCGTTCTGATCATTTATTGTAGCAAGCCTCTATACCCTGATTGTCCTCTGGTCTCAGGATGACCTATATTTGTGCGATCTGGCTGGCCCCTCCCACCTCTCTGCCGGGCTTTCTTTATATGGCCATGGGGCTCTCCCACCGTCTCTGCCGTGCTCTTGCGATACTAGAGAGACACTACGTGAGTCGTGACTGCGAACACAGTGTTTACCCGGAGGCTCCGGGCCGGAGCTAAGCTAAGAGAACAGTTTGACATGACCTGACATGATTAAAACCAGTGAAAACAGTAGCTTCAAAATTTGATTTCTACAGGAATATCTTCCCATCCTTTGTCATGTTAAAAACGAGTCATTTTCAGACTGCTGTGGGGAGTATAAACAGCGTGTTATGAGCAAAACTTGGTGCTACAACAGAAGCTACATGGGCGCTAACGCTAAAAATAAGACTCAGACGATAAAATAAACTAAAAGTACCACACAAATCAGTGAAAAAAATATCTTCAAAATTGACTTCCACACTATTAAGTTACAATCCTTTGTCCTGTTAAAAACGAGGCATTTCCAGACTGGTGTGGGTAAAAGAATTATGTTTTTATGACCAAAATCTCAATGCTTGTCTCGAAGCTAGCCCATGAGCTACCGGCTAAAAATACCACACAAATCAGTGAAAAAAATATCTTCAAAATTGACTTCCACACTATTAAGTTACAATCCTTTGTCCTGTTAAAAGCGAGGCATTTCCAGACTGGTGTGGGTAATAGAATTATGTTTTTGTGAGCAAAAGCTGAATGCTTGTCCCAAAGCTAAATAGCTATACACCAGTCAGGCAAAAATACCAATAAAAACATTTCTTTCAGTTTCACTGTTTGCAAAAACCCACAAGTAGCTTCCTATCCGTTGTGTTATTAAAAACGAGGCATAGACTGCTGTGGTTAAGATAAATTAGTGGAGTATGAGCAAAAGCATTCTGTGTTGGTGTATGTAACATTCAGGCTGTAGGCTATGGGCATATTGTCGCTTAGGGGGGAAAGCAACATGGCTGTCACTCGGAAGATTTTCAAGAGGATCTCATGGGATCTCGGGCACGGGATCTCGGGGCCGTGGACCAATAAGAAATGGGGGTGGGGTTATCATAGACTACTGCACGGTGGACATTTCTGGTTACTAATGTGGGGGGGAAGCATCGGAAGCATGGACATATAAAGAAAATATGGGGATGTGGCTGTGCCCTCTATTACGTAATAGTCGGCGAGAATTCTGACTGGAGTATATTGGGGGGAGGGGTGGGGGTTTCAGAAAGGGGGACAGTGAGAAAAGGAGAGATTGTTATTTTCTTTATATTTTGGCAGTCTCTAGGCACACCGTGGCCCCATGGATATGTTGGAACACATTTAAAAAGTGCATTTAGCATAATATGTGACCTTTAACAAATGATCACATTCTGTTTTATATAAGTTTTACATTTACAGGGGTGGTAGGATGGCCTAGAGGAAAGGTGGTCGACCAGTAACCATGAGGTCTCTGGTTGGATCCCCGGCACCGGACAGGAGGGTGTTAGTAGTAAAACTAGTGGTGGCTGGTATTACTTCTACGGTGTCAAACATCTCTACCATTGTGTCCTTGAGCAAGACTTCGCCAGGGGCACCTTTTCGGAGTGGGGTGGTACATAAAAGACAACTTGTACAACATACATACATACATACATACATACATACATACATACATACATACATACATACATACATACATACATACATACATACATACATACATACATACATACATACATACATACATACATACATACATACTATACATACATACAGTATCTCACAAAAGTGAGTACACCCCTCACATTTCTTCAAATATTTAATTATATCTTTCCATGGGACAACACGTAAGAAATGACACTTTGATACAATGTAAAGTAGTCAGTGTACAGCTTGTATAACAGTGTTAATTTACTGTTCCCTCAAAATAACTCAACACAGCCATTTATGTCTAAAGTGCTGGCAACAAAAGCGAGTACACCCCTAAGTGAAAATGTCCAAATTGGGCCCAAAGTGTAATTATTTTGTGTGGCCACCATTATTTTTCAGCACTGCCTTAACCCTCTTGGGCATGGAGTTCACCAGAGCTTCACAGGTTGCCACTGGAATCTTCTCCCACTCATTCATGACAACATCACGGAGCTGGTGGATATTGGAGACCTTGCGCTACTCCACCTCCTGTTTGAGGATGCCCCACAGATGCTCAATAGGGTTTAGGTCTGGAGACATGCTTGGCCAGTCCATCACCTTTACCCTCAGCTTCTTTAGCAAGCCAGTGGTCATCTTGGAGGTGTGTTTGGGGTCGTTATCATGTTGCAATACTGACTTGCAGCCCAGTTTACGAAGGTTGAGTGCACTTGCTCAGGGTCATATCCAGAGGTTGGCTTTGGAAAATAGACCTATGAATACTGCCAGCATTGCTGCAGGGCTTGAAGGGGTGGGGGGTCAACCTGTCAGTGCTCAGCCCATACGCCACACACTGCATCATACTGGTCTGCATGGCTGTCGTCTCAGAAGGAAGCCTCTTCTCAAGATGATGCAAAAGAAAGCCCGTAAACAGTTTGCTGAAGACAAGCAGACTACGGACATGGATTACTGCAACCATGTCTTGTGGTCTGATGAGACCAAGATAAACTTATTTGGTTCAGATGGTGTCAAGTGTATGGGGTGGCAACCAGGTGAGGAGTACAAAGAAAAGTGTGTCTTGCCTATAGTCAAGCATGGTGGTTGGAGTGTCATGGTCTGGGGCTGCATGAGTGCTGCCAGCACTGGGGAACTACAGTTCACTGAATGCCAACATGTACTGTGCCATACTGAAGCAGAGCATGATCCCCTCCCTTCGTAAACTGGGCCGCAGGGCAGTATAACAACATGATAACGACCCCAAACACACCTCCAAACAACCACTGCCTTGCTAAAAAAGCTGAGGGTAAAGGTGATGGACTGGCCAAGCATGTATCCAGACCTAAACCCTATTGCGCATCTTTGGGGCATCCTCAAACGGAAGGTGGAGTAGCGCAAGGTTTTCTAATATCCACCAGCTCCGAGATGTCATCGTGAATGGGTGGAAGAGGGTTCCAGTTGCAACCTGTGAAGCTCTGGTGAACTCCATGCCCAAGAGGGTTAAGGCAGTGCTGGAAAATAATGGTGGCCACAGAAAATATTAACACTTTGGGCCCAATTTGGACATTTTCACTAAGGGGTTTACTCACTTTTGTTGCTAGCACTTTAGACATTAATGGCTGTGTGTCAAGTTAATTTGAGGGAACAGTAAATTAACACTGTTATACAAGCTGTACACTGACTACTTTACATTGTATCAAAGTGTCATTTCTTAAGTGTTGTCCCATGGAAAGATATAATGAAATATTTGAAGAAATGTGAGGGGTGTACTCACTTTTGTGAGATACTGTACATACATACATACATACATACATACATACATACATACATACATACATAACATACATACATACATACATACATACATACATACATACTATACATACATTACATACATACATACATACTTTTAATCATAATACATTGGTTTACCATCATTTACCTGGAGGGGAGAGAGCAATGTGTCAGGGTCAATGGGGTCAGGTCCCATCTGCGTGCCAGCAGCATGGGAGTACCGCAAGGGTCTGTACTTCGTCCACTGTTGTTTTCTATGTATATCAATGACCTACCAAACTGCTGTCCGGGGTCCAACTGTCAAATGTATGCTGATGACACTGTTATCCATGTGTCCAGTAAAACACCCAGCTTAGCAGGTGAGCACCTGACACAAGCATTACTCAGCATTTCAAAATGGCTTGAGCTGTCTCAGTTGACCATTAATGTGAAGAAAACCGTCTCTATGTGCTTCTCTATCCGTAATAGACCTGTCACCGATGTTTTTGAGGTACGGATCAAAAATTAATTAATTGAATCAGTAAATGAAGTAAAATATCTGGGCATCATCCTGGATAATAATTTAAAATGTGTTACGCAGGTTAAGTATGTTGCAAAAAAGGTCAAACTAAATCTAAACTGTTTCCATTTCATAAGAAGGGACTTGTCATGTCAAACGGCCAAATTATTTATGCACGCTATTATTTTTTCTCATTTGTCATACTGTATCACATCATGGTCACAAGCTTCTTCTACTGCATTAAAACCTATCTTTTCAATATACAAACAGACAATAAAAGTCATGGACCGGAAACCCATGAGATGGCATCACTGTGGCATTCTAAAAAAGCACAACCTTTTCACCTTTGATAACTTTATTAATTTGAGTAATCTTAAATTGTTTTTCAAGTGTGTAAATAACCGTGTGTCACCACTGTTGTCTGAATTGGCCATCAGACGTCAGAGCTCTCGTCGGGCAAATACACGAGCCTCCATCAATGGTGATTGTCTTGTTCCAATGCACAAGACATCTTTCGGTCAGTCTGTTTTCTCTGCAAAGGGGGCAACACTGTGGAACCTCTTGCCCACTAGTCTAAAACTAGAGACTAATAGCAACACTTTTAACAGAGAACTTAAACAACGGCTCAAATCAAATCAACAGTGCTCACACAAATAATTTACAACTGGTTTATTGTTTGATCATGCTGCCTTTGTTTTACTCTACGTAGCCTATATATATATTTGACTCATTATATTGCTGCTCTGTACTCTATTGTATACTGCATTTTTACTCTTTTAATTATCAGTTTTTTATCAGTATTTGATCTTGTTTCTGTTTTGTTTAGTTTATTTTGTTGTTTTTAAAAAGCCTCCTGTGGACAGGTGTTGTAAACTAGCATTTATGCTAACACACTGTAAACAATGCATCTGGTTCGTCCAATGACATTGTCATGTCCATGTCCAGCTGCATAATAGTTCAAGCATATGGACTCTAACTAACCAAATAGTGTCAAGTAATTCCTAACGGCATCAATATCAATACAAAACCAAGATAAACTGTACTTTTTGATTATTTGTTTGGCCAAATACCTGATGTCTGCCTCAAAGTAACTCTTCAGACTGACTTTTGAGTGTGTAGGCATGTGTGTGTGTGTGTGTGTGTGTGTGTGTGTGTGTGTGTGTGTGTGTGTGTGTTCATCTCTGCACGTAAGGGTTAGGTTCAGTAAGTGTAAAACAGGTGATGTGTTTTCTCCAGCACCCCTCACATACAGAGTCTAGCCTAGCCCCACGTTGGACACCCTCCCTGACCTGCGAACAACATCCTCCAAAGCCAAATACTTTGGAACGGTGGAAGATTGTTTAACCTTCGATCACACCTAGACACATTTATGTGTTTTGGGATTATAATTTCTAGCATATCTTTTTCATTTGTTGCTTATATTGTTAATAATTTGGCCAGTTTGTGCATTTTTGGGTGTTCTCAAATGTTTTCATGTATACTTTATGTTCTGCCTTTTTTAAACACCCCTACTGCAATTACTCACACCATCACACCTAAGCACAAAAGTGTGTCCCATTGAAACCCATTCAAATCCTTTGAAATCACTAATTTTGATCCTGCTTGAATAACAAGTATAAAACATGCAATGTCTCATTTCTCCACGTCATTCGAGGCCAGGGGCTTCAAGTGTGTGCTCCGAGGGATTTCCTTGGAGATGACGTCATTTTTACTATATGTGGCAAATGGAGAAAAAAAAGTTTTTTGCGAAATTGGGCGCACACACTCTAAGTGTCTCCTACTCTCGTTACACAAGTTTTAGGGCATTATTCTTGTTTTGGTGTGCGAGTAGGTGTGTGTGGGGATGAATGCACGTCAAAGTTTGTGTATGTGCACCGCGCGCGCCTTCAGCCTACACTCTTCATTACCGTATGAGCGAATGCGTTGAAGCGCAGATGGCTTTCAAATCGCCTTTTTCCATACCATTTCATTCATGTGCATTTTTTTATGCAAAAGTTCAAAGCACCACTATTTTTTTTGTTATAAAATACTTAAAAAAGACATCTACCCCTGGCCCTTGCACAACTTTGAAATAAATTCAACTCAGGTCCTTTTCCGGAACATGAAAGTTACTGCAGCCGTGAGAATCAAAATATACACAGAATTTGTTTAGACAGGTGCACAATGCTCCTCTCTACATTAGTAGAGAAGAGAAAAGCTTCTCATTTCGTACCTGGCATCATGGCGACACGATATAATAGTGAGGACGCGCGGGTAATACTAATGGACACAGACCAAGAGCCCGAGGAGCCCGATCGAGCATCGGACTCCAATACGGAGAGGGAGGATAAGGAGCGGACGCTGCTAGTTCCGGCAGTAGGCCTATGCCTAAGACATCGGCCAGATACGGGTTGAATGTGTGTGTGACTTGCGTTTTGAAAACAGCGTAAGCATGGAGGGTGTCAGTCTACACCGGCCGAACAGCTGG
The DNA here is from genome assembly GCA_026122265.1 of Ammodytes dubius. NCBI lineage: Eukaryota > Metazoa > Chordata > Actinopteri > Uranoscopiformes > Ammodytidae > Ammodytes > Ammodytes dubius. The sequence goes on along the minus strand of CM047515.1, from coordinate 3,058,938 downwards.
TGAGCCCGAAGCAGTGACGGAGGGTCGAGCTGGAGCAGACGGAGGACTTGCGACAGGGGCGGTTTTACAGGGGGGGAAGGGGGGGCAGTCTGCAACAACTTTTCCCCATATGGCCCATTTCCTCATATGGGCTAGAAGAGGAACTGCTCCAGAGAAAGCTGGCTGTTTGCTTTTACACAGAGGCACACTTGGTGTTGCACGTCCCAAAGGGGGAAAAAACGTCCTTCTGCTCAGCAGCGGACAGAGGAAAAAGCTGCAGATCATTCTGGACTAAAACCGCTGCAAAGGAAGAGTCGACACAATGGACAAGGTATGTAAAAATTATAGTATTTCATATATGGTCTAGATCTATTTGATTGTGTTTTCTTTTCTTTTTTTTAACCTATTTTACTTCTTTGTTTCTTTGCGTATTATACGTTATCCTTGTAATTGTCATTGCCAGGTGTGCATGAGGAAACCTCAGTGTCTCACGAGTTAAAATAAAGGTTATTGTATTGTATTTTTACAAAATTGTCTCCATTGTCTCTGGTCCCTTTTTGCAGATGATCGCGGCATACAGCTGCCAGAGAGCGACCAGGCGGTGGCCCTTGGCACTGTTCTTCAACATCCTGGACATCAGCGCGCTGAACGCTTACATCACATGGACGGCTATCGATCAGGCATGGCAGTAGGGGAAATTGCACAAGCGGAGGCTTTTCCTTGTGGAGCTCGGAAGAGCTTGGTAGACTCACAGATGGCCCGAAGAGAAAGCATCCCACGTGCACCATGGGCCGCCAGCCTGGTTCGAGGGGCTCGGGCAGGTAACCCCACCACAAGCCAAGCAGGTCCAAGCGGCTCACCCACCGACCCCAGGGCAGTGTGTGCTCTGCTCGCACCGCAAAGTTGCAAGCTGCAGCTGCAAGTCTTGTGGGAAGTTTGTGTGTAAAGAACACTACACAGCTGTTTGCAGCTCTTGCTTTGAATGTGAGGCCTAAGGTAGGCTAATTTGGTGTTCATTGGTTGTATTTGTGTTGTTAAAAGGGTTCAATTAAAAAAGAAAATCATTTATATTTGATATGTGTGATGAGTTCTGATGCTGGTTAAATAAAATGTAAAATAATTTAAAAAAAAATTGTAATGATTTCATTTTTATTGGCTGGTTTCTTGTGTGCACATAAATGTGCTTAGGGGTGAACGTGTGATTATTTTATGAAAAGTGACACTGCAAAAAAAATTGAAAATGCATATAAATAAATGTTGCTGCTAATATCTCACACATCCTAGCCTGCAATAACCAAACCATAAATAGTGCAGTTTACATAACGTTTTTGGAAAATAAATCATATTTTGCATATTTTAAACCAAAAAAAGGAGGTTTTCAATTTCAAATCATGTCAATTAAAGGGTTCATTTAAAAAAAATACATTAATATTTGATATGTATGGTTAGTTCTGATGCTGGTCTAAAACAACATGTCATTTTTTTTTATAAAAACAATCATTTATTTCATTTTTATAGGCTTATTTCTTATGCGCACAAAAATGTGCTTAGGTGTGAAGACGTGATTATTTTATGAAAAGTGACGCTGCATAAATATAGAAAATGCATATAAATAAATGTTGTTGCTAATATTTCACACACACTAGCCTGCAATAACCAAACCATAAATAGTCCAGTTTACATGACGTTTTTTGAAAATAAATCATATTTGCATATTTTAAACCAAAAAAAGGAGGTTTTCAATTTCAAATCATGTCAATTAAAGGGTTAATTTAAAAAAAATACATTAATATTTGATATGTATGTATTTATAAAAACAATCATTTATTTCATTTTTATAGGCTTATTTCCTATGCGCACAAAAATGTGCTTAGGTGTGAAGAGTGATATTTTAAAGGAGCATGGAAGGGTTAAGTGCACGAATTGTAAGTACTGTGGGTTAAAGGTGGAGTCAGCATTCATGGAGGAACGTTTGATATCAAAAAACACCTTTTTTTTTTCAAAATCAGTGAATATTTCTTCAGGATCCGCTACCTGTCTGTGTGCGCGCTGGGAACAAAAACCAGTGTAAATACACAGCATACGCTCTGTAAATTGGTATGTAAACAAAGGGTATGTAAACAAAGGGGGCCCACCGTAGCTAGCAACATGCCTGAATGTTTACAGAGTGTAAAGGCTGCTGTGTATTAGCACTGGGTTTTTTTTCAGCCTCACACTGAGTGATACAGGTAGCGGATCATGAGGAGATATTCACTGATTTTGACAAAATGGGATTTTGACAATAAGCGTTCTCCAGAATCACTGACTCCTTTAAATGATATCAGTAAAATGTTGTGAGCAGAAACAGCAGGTGAGACACAGCAAATGTACCGAACGCTTTGAAAACATTGCACACAGCTCCACATACTCCCAGTAGCACCAACGTGTCCACACACCCCAGCTGTACTCACTCTGCTGCAGGTAGTACATGGTGCCGATGCCTCCACCTGTCAGTATGGTGGTGAAGATAGCTAGCTGCTGCAGGTGACTGGTGGACACCTTCATCTCTGCTGTAACGCTGCACAGACAGGCCCTGCTCTGGTCACTGTACTGGGGAATATGTATACACACAAACAGGGAACTGTGAGCAATTAAATAGGCCTCATGTTGAAAATGATAGAGTGAAATGTAAGCCAATATACCACGGTTTCACGGTTTTGCGATTACAACTGTGTTATTTTGAAAAGCCTGGGTAAAAAAACAACAATTATTTTCCCACCTGAACACAATCTTTCTATTTTTAAACAACATTTGAATATTCTGAACATTGATGAACTTCTATGATAACATTATACAATAAATAATTGAATTATTTTAAACAGAATGAATATAAAAGCAATCCTGTATAAGTCAGCAGCTCAACAAGGTTTTTAGAGACATGCTCACTTTCTACACATTTCTCTTCTAGTCAGAGTTATGATGCAGGAATACACTGTGTGCAAAAATTTTTTTAGGCAAGTTGTATTTTTGAGGATTAATTTTATTATTGAACAACTACAGTGCTCTCGGTCAATCCAAAATGTTAAAGAACCTAAGAGGTTTTGTCTTTCTTACGAGAATATAGGCCTATATATTGGCGCTTTTCCACCGCACATGTAGCTCGACTCGACTCGACTCAACTCGACTCGACTCAACACGACTCACTCAACACGACTCGACTCAACTTGGTTTGGTAGCAGCACGGGTCGTTTTCCACCGCAAATAGTACCTCCTGAACGTGGGCGGGGTTGTAGTAAGAGGCTGAAAGCCTACTCCGGAGCAAAGTAGCAAAGCAGAAATTACGAGCAGTTGTTGCACTATTAACTGAACCAACCGCCAAAAACACGGATTAAAAATGTTTAAGAAATACCCCCCTTGTATCTGTTTGCTAATAGAAGTAGAAGAATATTGCTACGGGCCATTAAAAGGGATGGTTGTTGTCCCGATGTGTGACTCTGCCACACAGTCAGCTGTAGGGAGGCGTCACGTACATCCCTATGCACGTAAACACGGGCATGATAAAGTTGACTGTTTAGTGCTTGTTTCAGGATAAGTGTTTTCAAATGCAAGCCGTGTCTCAGCCTGAATATTTTATTGAGGTAATCAGTGCAGTCCGAGGCTTGTAATGTAATCGCTCGCTATCATGTCTGTCCCAGCTGGCTACTATTTAGCCTAGCTGCTAGCTGCCCTACATGTCTCCTCTCGTATGTTAAAAGTAACTTCCCCAACAACCAACACTGGGTGAGCTTAGCGAATATATAGAAAAAAAATTCGGATCTGTGATGCAAATCAAATGAAAGAGAGCCAGAGTAGGCTGCACGCTGCGTAAATACACTCAAAAGTCCCAGAGAGTTGGGGAGAATAAACAACAGAATGAAGCCGGTAGTCTCTGGCCAATCAGAAGCGTCGGCAGACGACGTCACCTTTTAGCATCGGCTCAGCTCGCTTGGAACCTAGAGCGAGGCGATACCAAAAAAGCAGCCGCTACCAGGTACCAGGTACCATGAAATTGCGGTGGAAACGCCAAAAATGCGAGTTGAGTCGAGTCGAGTTGAGCTGATACCATGCGGTGGAAAAGCGCCATATGTTTTGCTATTATTAGGCAACTATTAGTATGCAGAATTTATTCTAAATAAAAAAACGAAAATTTTCCCATCTCACTTGTTTATTTTCATCTGTTTAAGTGAGAATAATAAAACAACTCAAAATTTACAAATAAAAATTTCCGACAAAAAAATCAGTGACCAATATAGCCACCCTTCTTTTCAATAACTGTCACAAGCCCTCCATTCATGGAGTCTGTCAGTTTCTTGATCTGTTGACGATCAACTTTTTGTGCAGCAGCAACCACAGCCTCCCAGACACTGTTCCGAGAGGTGTACTGATTTCCTTCACTGTAAATATCCCGTTTAAGCAGGGCCCACAGGTTCTCAATAGGGTTTAAGTCAGGTGAGGAAGGGGGTCATGTCATTATTTTTTCATCCTTAAGGCCTTTACTGGCTAGCCATGCAATTGAGTACTTCGATGCATGTGATGGAGCATTGTCCTGCATAAAAATCATGGTCTTCTTGAAAGATGAAGACTTTTTCCTGTACCACTGCTTGAAGAAAGTATCTTCTACAAACTGGCAGTAAGTTTGGGAGTTGATTTTGAGGCCATCTTCAACCCGAAAAGGTCCAACTAGCTCATCTTTAATAATACCAGCCCATACCAGTACAGTACCCCACCTCCACCTTGCTGGTGTCTGAGTCGAAGTGGAGCTCTGTGTCCGTTACTGATCCAGCCACAGGCCCATCCATCTGGTCCATCAAGAGTCACTCTCATCTCATCAGTCCATAAAACCTTTGAAAAATCTGTCTTCAGATATTTCTTGGCCCAGTCTTGACGTTTCAACTTGTGTGTTTTGTTCAGTGGTGGTCGGGTTTCAGCCTTCCCTACCTTGGCCATGTCTCTAAGCACTGAAGACCTTGTACTTCTGAGCACTCCAGGTAGGTTGCAGTTCTGACCAGATGGATGAAGTGAAGGAAATCAGTACACCTCTCGGAACAGTGTCTGGGAGGCTGTGGTTGCTGCTGCACAAAAAGTTGATCGTCAACAGATCAAGAAACTGACAGACTCTATTGAAAAGAAGGGTGGCTATATTGGTCACTGATTTTTTTTTTGACATGTCGTACATTTTTATTTGTAAATCTTGAGTTGTTTTATTATTCTCACTGATGAAAATAAACACGCGAGATGGGAAAATTTTCGTTTATTTATTTAGTTGCAGAATAATTCTGCACACTAATAGTTGCCTAATAATAGCAAAACATATATATATTCTCGTAAGAAAGACAAAACCTCACTTTTACTTTTGTAAACATTCAGGTTTAGGTTCTTTAACATTTTGGATTGACCGAGAGCACTGTAGTTGTTCAATAATAAAATTAATCCTCAAAAATACAACTTGCCTAATAATTGTGCACACAGTGTAAATAGCCTTATAGCCTACTGAATTATGTATTTGCAGTATATTGTGGCCTACAATTCATACGTCGACGTCAATAATATTAAATAAAACAATTGAAACTAGCTGTTTCATTTTGGCTTTCCACGCGTTTTTACTTTAACCTGTAGCCTATCATTTAAAAAAAAAATGTTGGTGCCTAAGGAAGCCTACACACTTTCAACACGATATGTTGTTGCTCACTTGAAATGAAATGTGAAAACATTCTCACCTTGTTTCACACTGGCGGAGCGGAGCATACATAGGACAACGCTGCTCTTTACATCCGTATACGTCACAGTGTCGTCAACTAGTTGAGGGTGCGCTTCATGGACCTATTATTAAAGGTGCGCTTCATCAATACCTTGGCGTGTGCCTTTCATGTTTGGGCGGGCGGCGTCTGTTATTCTGTTCTGAGATCATGTAGCATTTATTTGATTCTTTGGTATCCATTCCATGTGTTTTAACGCTACATTTGACATTAAAGACAACTATCATGTAGCCTACTGTGGAGGATAAAGGTGTGCAGTTCAGAGGAGGGAGATTTGCTCCTACATTTGCAGAGTCTGCAGTAAGTTTACAACACAGATGTTATCTATGCTATGATGTGTTATCATAAATCAAAACAAATGTATTTTAAAAAACCTGGAACCATACATCAGACGTACGAGATATGATAGGCTATTGGCCTATGCCTATAGAGCTGTTAAGCGGAAGTTCCATTACTTCCGGGTATGGGGCCTATCGGCTCGAAAAATTACAACGGTAGTCAATGGAAAGAAATGTATTATTTTCTGGTCCCAGTCATGAAATGCCTTCAATTACACATATGTTTTGTATGGATTTAGATGGTATTTTTTCGTGCAAAGAATGGAACAATTTAGCGAGTAGAAGCTGGATACGGTCAGGTTTTGTGCAGAGCGCTTTTGTGGACTACAGCTCTTCGCTGCTCTTGACGCTTAGATATACGTCATCACCACTTGCACCGGCTTAGCTCCGAAACATGGCTGTGTCAATAATGCACTTTACTGCCTTCTTTCAAGGACAAGACAAAAGTCTTCAGCGTGGCGAAAACCACTACACAAGTGGACATGTGGAGAGTTTCAATTTCTCGAGTGGGGAGATTGTTGGCGTTGTCCACGCCAGCCATTAGCATTAGCATTAGCACGGTCAGTCGAGAAGTGGAGGGAATGTGTTGAGGTGACGTCACAGAGGCGACAAGACTTGTAGTTGTTCTCGTAACATTTTTTCAAAAGCCGTTAGACGAATAATCATACAACATACCGTCAAACTCTTCACATGAAAAATGATCATTTAGACCCATACAAAACAATTATGTAATCCAAGGCATTTAATGACTGGGACCAGAAAATAGTAGATTACTTTCCATAGACACCCATTCATATTTTTTCAGCCGATAGGCCCCATGCCCCGTAATTCTGCCACTTCCGCTTAACAGCTCTATAGTTGTAAATCACACACAATGACACACACACACACACACACACACACACACACACACACACACACACACACGTTATCATGAGTAGACCTATATACAGGCTGGTTACTGTCAACATAGCTGTTTCAACACTCTTTTCTACCCCTACCGTCATCTACCCTTTTCCCACCAAAATGAGCGGGTCGACGCGGGTTGTTGTAAACGGATCAATGCTGCTTAAAATAGAAGAGTGTCCCTTTTCCAATGCCAGCAGACCCCCGCTCTGATCTCCAGCTGTGCACATTTACTTATGATCCTGACCGTCACTTTCTGACTGAACAGCCTCATGGAAATGATAATTCACAATTGTTCATATTATAAACTAACGAAATGTGTTAAAGCAAGTTAATCGATGCTTTTAGAGTCATGGTATTAAGTTGAGACAGACTCCATGTTCTCTTCTCTTTCCAGACGGCTGGCATTATGAGCGCTGCCCTATGTGTTAGATAGTCAGCTTAATAAAGTCACTAAGGATGCATAGACTAGGCCTATATCAAAGTTAGAACGCCAAACTTTACTCTCTCTCACGTCTGTGGAACAGGCTGCCTGATGGCCGCAGAGTGTTGAAACCATAGATAGTTGAAACTCAAAATGATCCTGGATCCAGAGGGATCCAAAGAAGTGAATCATATATTTCAAAGACTAAAATGAAGCAGAAAAACCCAGCCGGAGACTGTAAAAACTGCTGCCTGCTTTGAAGACCCAACGAAAAGGGTTCTGATCCATCTTATCTATGACAGCACAGAGGGCGTGGCTCTAACTGACTCTTAACAGATAACTGTCCGCAAGTTGACCATGGAATGGAATGAAAGTTCAATTTCCTGAGAAAATGTAGAGTATTACAACCACTGTTCTGCAGAAAGACCCTCACACACACTGACCTACAATTATGTTTTTAGTTGAGTTTCCTATTTAGTGACAAGTAAAGTGGCAATATTCACATGAGGTGTGGTTCAAATTAATGTTAAAATTATTGTTGTCCGTGGGAAAGTGAGGGGTTCCGAAGCATATTTGGTTGTCAAATATTAGCTGATTATGACCTGAAACTATTACACATAGGCCTATAATCCCATAAATAGTGGATGGTTTAGCAAGTATTAGATGTGACTATAACGCTCAGGTCAAAATGACCAAAAAAAATAACTTCAGGAAGGCACTTTCATATCCCAAACAGGTGAACCCACCAAATATGTCCATACAATCAAACCTCATTAAAATTGCTGTAAGGATGGTGTTCAAGCCACGGTTAAGTACAGAGGTTAAAGGAGTTGTATACAATGTGTCCTTGGAAGTGTCTGAGCAAGAGTTGCTATCTTGTCTTAAGGGGGCTAATGTCATAGCTGCAAAGCGCATGGGGAAGGGGGAGAATGGAAGAGGAACTACTCCTGTCCTGCTTACCTTTAAAGATGATGTGGTTCCTAAGAGAGTCATGTTGGGCTACATGAGTTACCCAGTGAGAGAGTATGAAAGACCTCCTCTCAGATGCTTTAAGTGCCAGAGATATGGCCATGTAGCAGCTGTATGTAGAGGAAAGCAAAGGTGTAGACGATGTAGCAAGGAACATGATGGAAAAGAGTGTAATGAGCCTGTGAAGTGCTGTAACTGTGGGGGTGATCACCCAGCCTCCTTCAGGGGGTGTCTGAACTATGTCAAAAAACAGAAAATGTTGAAAGAATAAAGAAAGAAAACAAAATATCTTATGCAGAGGCAGCCAGAAGGGTAGAGGAGAACAGAGTGGGCAGTCAAATTCAAAATCAAAGTGCGGCGGGGGCAAGAGATCTAGCAAAGGGGCATGCTATTGCTGTAAATGGGGATTCAGTTTTGATAAGCAAGAAAGGGCTACTGGCATTCATGGTTGAAGCAATGTGGAGGGTTAAAATGGTGGCAAACAAAAAAACAGATGTGGCACGAGAAATTGCTTCTGCTGCGGAAAGGCTGCTAGGTTTCAAGGGAATGAATCCTAAGGAAATATGGGAGTATACTTTCACTCAGGAGAGTGAAGACCAAAGGGCAAATGGAAGTCAACATCCAGGCTTGGATGATAATGAGGAAGAGGAAATGGGAAGCACATATGGGGATTCTGATGGGGATTAGGGTCCTTTGCATTATGTTTTATATAATGCAATGGAATGCTAGGAGTTTAATTGCAAATGGGCAAGAGTTTAAACACATGTTAAATGGGCTTGAGGAAAAACCTGAAATAATTTGCATTGAGGAAACTTGGTTAAAACCAAGACTGGATTTTATAATACCGGGATATAAATGTGAAAGGAAAGATAGAGAGAATATAGCAGGAGGGGGTGTGCAATTTTCATTAGAAATGGAATTCAGTATAGAAGAATAGAAATGAATACAGTGTTAGAATGTGTTATCATAGAAGTATGGACTGTCCGAGGGAAAATTACCATTGTCAATTTGTATAACCCCTGTTTCCAGTTAGAGGATAATCATTTTCAGGAAATAGTGGACAAAATTAATGTACCAGTGGTGTGGGTTGGGGATTTTAATGCTCATAATGAGCTGTGGGGTAGTAAGAAGAAAAATAGGAATGGGAAAATTGTAGAAGAGTTTATAGATAAAAATCAGTTAGTTGTGTTAAACGATGGTCGACCTACATGGTTTAGAACTGGTCGGACAGGGTCTTCCTCCATAGATATCACAATTGCATCAGCAGAGTTGGCAGCAATAAGTAGGTGGGAGACAATGGACCAGTATACAGTGGGAAGCGATCATGTACCAATTATTTGCAAATTTGGTAGGTGTCTAGTTGAGGAACCAGGCAATCTGTCCTTGAGGCTAAATTATAAAAGGGCAAATTGGAGCAACTTTGTGGAGGATGTAAATAGGGATTTATCATTAATAGAGAGTGACAAAGGGGTAGATGAGTGGAATAATTCTTTAACCAAGGTAATCTGGTCAGCTGCAGTAAAAAATATCCCTAAGAAAAAAGTTCCTTTAAGGAGATCAATGGTTCCATGGTGGACGGAAGAATGCAACTTTGCAGTCCGGGCTAGAAATAGGGCATATAAAAGGCTGAGGAAGCGTCTGTTAGAGAAATATGCTATTGAATATAAAAGACTTAGAGCTAAGGCAAGACGTGTCATTAAGGAGGCAAAAAACAAAGTTGGAGGAGTTTTTGTGAGAAATTAGGACCGGAGACTCCCTTAAAAAAGATCTGGAGTCTTGTGCATAGAATGGCAGGTGTTTATCAGCAGACAGCAGTCCCTGTCCTTCATTGTGATGGAAGTGAAGCTATAAATAACAAAGAAAAAGCAAATATGTTAGTTAAGCAATTCCGTAAAGTGCATAGCTCTAATAATGTAAGTGATGTAAATAGAAGTAGGAGATGTGAAATAATGGGAAAACACCTCACTCTGGTGAATTCAATATGTTTTTCTCTCTAGGCGAGTTACATAGAGCTATGGACCAGGGAAAAGATACCTCTCCAGGTAGGGATGGGTTGGGATATCAATTATTTAAAAACTCTGGAGAGCTAATGGGGGAGGAAATACTGGCATTAATTAATAGTGTTTGGGAGAGTGGGTGTCTGCCTAAAGAATGGAAACATGCTGTAATTATTCCAATTGTGAAACCTGGAAAGCAATCAAACATCCCAAGTTCCTACAGGCCAATTGCATTGACTTCTGTCTTGTGCAAAATGATGGAACGTATGATAACAGATAGGCTCGTAGATAAGCTGGAGAAAGAGGTTTTTTTTGTGACTTACCAGAGTGGATTTAGGCAGGGAAGATCGACAATGGATGCCGTGTTAAGCTTGGACTTGGATATAAAGAAAGCTATTGCTAATAAGGAAGCGTTAGTAGCAGTATTTCTTGACATTGAGAAAGCTTATGACATGCTTTGGAAGGAAGGGCTACTGATAGCATTATATGAAGCTGGAATCAAAGGCAGAATGTTCAATTGGATCAAACATTTTTTATGTAAAAGGTCAATTCAAGTGAGGACTGGGAACGATCTATCAGATGAGTTTGAGGTGGAGAATGGAACCCCTCAAGGAAGTGTGATTAGTCCGGTTCTTTTTAATATATTAGTGAATGGAATGTTTACCAGAGTGGGGAAAGGATTTGGGTTTTCACTATTCGCAGACGATGGGGCTATCTGGAAGCGAGGGAGGAACCTCCCCTTCCTGTTTGATCAAATCCAAGGTGCTTTAGAGAAAGTAACTGAGTGGGCTAATGACTGGGGGTTTAAAATATCTATTGATAAAACAAAGTATATGGTCTTTGGGAATAAGAAAAAGATGCCATCTCAGACAATACAATTGTACAATAACAATCTTGAGAAAGTCAAGTATTTCAAGTTTTTAGGAATGTGGTTGGATGAAAGAATGACAGGGAAAAAGCATATTGAGATGGTTGCTTTGAAATGTGGGAAAGTAATTAATGTCCTCAGGTGTGTGGCTGGTTCTGACTGGGGAGCTGAGAGAGAAACAATGATGATGATATATAGAGCTATGATAAGATCAGCAATTGATTATGGGTGTATGGTCTATGGATCAGCAGCTTGTTCAGTGCTAAATAAACTAGACATAGTCCAAGCTAAAGCCTTAAGAGTGTGCTGTGGAGCATTCTGCTCAACTCCAATAGCAGCTTTACTAATAGAAATGGGGGAGATGCCGCTTGAACTAAGAAGGCATAAACTTGGCTTAAAATACCTAATGAAGCTCAAAGGACAAAGTGAAATTATTCCTACAAAAGACCTACTGAGTGAGCATTGGGAGTTTATGGGAATACGAGCAGCTAAAACTAACTTTGCAGAATCTCTTAAATCTTTGGCACAGGAGATTGATATTGGGGATGTTAGTGTCTGTCCTCCAGTGTGTCGCTCACTTGCTCCGTCATGGCTGATCCCAGATCCCAGTGTTGACCTAAAGTTTTTGAATGTAAGCAAATCAAGGATGACAGAGGGGGTAGTTAAAGAGATAGAAATCTGGCAGCAACAGGTATGGGGAGAACATCTACTCATTTACACCTACTATCTATGATTTACACTGATGGCTCAAAGGAGCAAGAAAGTGGTAAGGTGGCAGTGGGTATTAGCATTCCAGAAATTGGGTACAAAAAAGGCTATAGAATCTCTGATCACATGTCAGTATTCACTGCAGAGATGGTGGCAATTATATGGGCATTACATTGGGTGGAGGAAAATAAGCAGGGGCATTCTATAATTTGTAGTGATTCAGCTGCAGCTTTGAATTCAATAAAAGAAGGAAAATCTAAGTCCAGACCAGACTTAAGTGTGATAATACAACAGTCTCTATTTAGAAGTTACAGGGCAGGGAGAGAGGTGGGGTTTCTCTGGGTGCCAGCACATGTGGGTGTGAAAGGGAATGAGGAGGCGGATGAGGAGGCAAAGAAGGCGGTGAAGGAGGAAACAGTACACATTCATTTGCAACATGGGATACCGGAGTACATGGAAAAAATAAACAGGGCTCTAAAAGAAAGGTGGCAAAATGCTTGGGAGAAGGAAAAGAAAGGTAGGGCGTACTTTGCAGTGCAGGAGAATGTAAACAGAGGTAGGTGCATGTTTAGTGTGGTAGAAAGGATGCAGTAGTTATCACAAGACTGAGGCTTGGGCACTGTGGGTTGAGAAGTGGGCTGGCTCTGATAGGCAAACACCCAGATGGCAAGTGTGAGTGTGGAGACAGAGAGACTGTGAAGCATGTACTCCTTGGTAAGCTCTATTACGGTCAAAGGAGGAATCTTTTCCGGAAACTTGGATCAGTTGGGGAATTAGTTTTCAATATGCATAACCTTCTGAATCTGGAGTCATGGGATAAAACAAAGGACTTGTTGGATTATCTTCACAACACTGGACTATATTCAAGGATTTAGAGTAACATAACAAACAGTGGGGGGCAGCAATACGCCATAGCTGCGTCAAGTCTGCCTAAAACCAAAGAAGAAGAGAAGGGGGGGGGGAACTTATTCTGATGGAACATCTTCACGTCCAGAGGCTGTCAGAGAAATGGCTAAATCTAGCCCGCAAACGCCACAGAAAAACTATTAAAGACAAAATGAATACATAGGCATAGTGTGTTGCTTTCACACCAGCATGTCAAGACACCATACACTTAAGCCCCCGAGGAGGTCACGGGATAACTTAACCGGAATTAACTAGTCACACAGTGTTATCTCTGGTAACATTATCATCGGCGGCCCGTTGTCCTGTAAATCACCAAAGAAAGGGAACGGCGGATCTTAATCTAGCTGGTTATAAGGTCCGGTGCTCAATCCAAACCCCCACGCTTCATTTTCCAGAGTTTATGAGGGTATTTCTGCCCGGGGGAAGTTGTACAATGAAGTTGGACAGCTAGGCTAGGCTAAGCTAGGCTGCGCAGCGTCCCGGACCGCCGCCGCCGATAATATTATCCCAAAGTATCGCCACACTTTATTTCTGTCTACAGTAATGTGACTTCTCACACCTTGGTGGTGGTGGCGTGTGTGTGTGTGTGTGTGTGGTGTGTGTGTGTGTGTGTGTGTGTGTGTGGTGTGTGTGTGTGTGTGTGCGTGCGTGCGTGCTGTGTGTGTGTGTGTGTGTGAGAGAGAGAGAGAGAGAGGTAGAGCGCTGCACAGAGGCACACAGGTTGACTGTGAGCGAATTGTTTCCTAGTTTGAGGGGGAGCTCAATACGGGAACGCCGAAACAGTTCAGCCAGACTAGATAGTCCTTAATCCTGCTTTGCTATTCGCCCATGGTAATGAGGGATTCCAATTTAAAGCGATCCTGTAATTTACGCATCTGTAAAGCTTCTGTGAAAGTCCTTATTTTCGAAGCAATATTCTTTTTTTAATTACTTTTTTTTAAATAATAAGCTTGCTTATCTTGATTGACGAGCAAATAAGCAGCTCCGCCCCTCTCCCACCGGTAGGTCTGTCCCAACACTGCAGCATAACAAGCGCGCCTTATAGTGCCTTATGAAAGTGAAGCTCTCTCCTCACTGGCTGCTCAGACACTGGGTTAGATAAGCGCTAGTCTCGTGTTGTGTTGTCCCATCTCCATCAAGGTAAAAGATCCATATGCACACTGGAATCACTGGATTAGGTTGTTGAGGTACCGGAAGAGTAAAGTGAAACCAGGTAAGGAAACACACATGTAAGTTCTATCCTACTGCCAGTGACTTCTGGCGCTTTCGTCCTACTGAATGTCAATGGAGCACAGCTGTCCCCATTCATTGCAGCGCAGCTCTTCTCTTTTTCAATGGACTGCGCTGTTAGTTGTTCTGCTTAAAGTTACACACAGCAGTACAGTAGCATTTTATTCAGACGAATGTTAAACACAGCTAGGCTTGCCTGGGGCAAAACAACCCTATAGGAACCCTATATGGTGTATTGCACATAGGCTAGTAGTTAAAGGCGTATCACAGAAGTGAAACATTTCTAAGGCTATATTCTCATAACTAAAGAAAATGTGATCCCTGGCTGGAACACAACAAAGTTTTTGTTGTTTACAGCAGCAGGGCCCACAGTCTTGTTAACAAACATATTCTATTCTCACGTTTGGTTCCAGGTGCCTCAAAATTATTATTATTTATGATGATAGAATTATTCAATACTAAAAATGACATAGAGAAAAAGTTTTGTAAACTAACTGCAGGCTCTGTGAATGTAAACAAATCCCCCTCCTCTGAAACTGCACAGTGACCCTTTAAGCAAACGGCCTACTGTAGCCTACAAACAAGCTCATAGAGACATAATTGTAAATATGTAAATGCCATTCTTTCCGATTTCTTATGAGGAACTTGCTGCAATATGAAAACAATTATGATACACTTTCATTGTCATTGATTCCGCGTGACGGTCAGTGCTGCAAACTGTCCAAGCTGCTGAAGATACTTTTTTATTTTTTATTTTAATGTTTATTTGACAGGGACAATACATACAACATTGCCACAAAAAATGGGAAAATGTGATAAGACGTCTAGCTTCAGCTAATTTGCAGTCTTTGTCCCTGGGTCAGGCTTTACAATACAATCAAAGATACTAAATACAATAAATGCAGTGATAGAGATACAGTGAATAATACAATTAATAGGTACCATGAGTCAATACACACAGCTGTATATACATTTCAGATTAAAACACAATTAACTTCTCCAAGTTCCAGTTGACTTTCCTACTTGTCCTGCTCCTTCCTTTAGTTTGACTTTGTTTTCAAGACTGCTGAGAGAGCTGGTTTGGTGTTTTGTCCTCTTCTCCGTCCCTCAGGAAAAAAATGTCTCTCTATTTTTGGACAAAAAGACACAAAACATTTGCCAGTTTCTGTTTAGGAAGTTCAATTTTATTTTGCTGTTGTCATGTTCATGGTTTTTATTGGTATGAGCCAGCTATGGTTTACTGTATATATATATTTTTTTTTATTGAACCTTTATTTCTGCAGGTAATCTCATTGAGACACAGAGTGTCATCCTCAAGAGAGACCTGTTAGACAACAAACAGTACCACACACAGTTACAGACAGACAGGACATTAAGTACAAAGCCAATTAATTATGTGAAACATTCTAAAATACCTCAGGTTGATAGTACAAACGCCCACAGAAGATCTTTCCAGATTTTTCAAACTGAGTTAAAAATTTGGTTCAAAGATATGCTAGCTCCTAGACCAGGGGTCTCCAACAGGTCGATCGCGAGCTACCGGTAGCTCGCGGGCGGGTTTTCAGTAGCTCGCCTGATAGGTTGACCGACTTGTAAAAAAAAAAAAAAAAAAAAAAAAAAAAAAAAAAAAAATCACAAGTTAAAAATCTGATGAAGGTAAATGCACCTCTTCCCATGGTCAAAACTTTGCGATTTGCGGTAAATGTTCACATGTGTCTCAAAGCGTTTCTCTATCAGCTGGTGTGTGTGCTGCTCTGCGGCTCTGCATGCGGCCATGCATGACTACGGCATGCACTGTCTTTGACCTTTGCATAAATGTATGTAATCATTTGAAGGGGAAAACACATTTTATTTATTATTTCAACTATTGAGTTATTTGTAAAACAGCCTGCTAGTGTAGCCATAAATGGTAAATGGTAAATGGACTTGACTTATATAGCGCCTTCTAGCCGATTTTCTCAACCCCAAAGCGCTTTACATATCTTACCACATTCACCCATTCATATACACACTCATACACCGATGGCAGTAGCTGCCATGCAAGGCGCTCTCTGAACCATCGGGAGCAATTTGGGGTTCAGTGTCTTGCCCAGGGACACTTCGACATGTGGCGGGTAGGCGGGGGATCGAACCTCTGACCCTGCACTCCAGAGGCGAACTCCCTACCCACTTCGCCACTGCAGCCCATACAAGATTTATTTTCTGAATTTTCAATGCTGCTTTATTTTTACGTTTTAAATTGGGAAATACATGTTCCAAAACGACCAATAACCTCTGTATTTAAAAAGAAATCAAGCAAGTAGGCTAATAATAACCATTAATGAATTATAGGTTATCACAGTAGGCCTAATTGTCCACAATAATCTCACAACAGCCCCCTATCCAAAAAGGAACTTTAAAAATGTACAACTGTAAGGTCAGTTGTCTGTTTTATTCAAATAAGCAGTTGTTTATTTCTGTAGTGCGTATTGGCATCTTTGAGCAAAATACCCCAAAATTTTCGGCGCGCCGCCTTGCGCCGCGCCTCCTCCACACCTGGGTGCTGACCGCCTTGACTAAGACATTTCCTGGGGGAAACACTGTTGCGTCCCAATAAGAACTGTAATATAGACATTGATGTCAATTTTCAGTGATATGTGGCCCACAAAAAGTGTAAAGTAATGTGTTCTTGGACCTTTGATGGGAAATTATTTATGATAAGCATTGGGTATTGCAATTTCACACGTGTACAAACAGAAGCTTAATTCGTTTGTGTGCTATGTAAATAAATATAAGCGATTTGATCCAAGTAGCTCTTGGCCACTTACATTTTTTCAAAGTAGCTCTCAGTTGAAAAAAGGTTGGAGACCCCTGTCCTAGACTGTATAATAATATGTGAGGACCGGTCAGGACATCTCCTTGGGCAGCCTGTGAAGAGTGCACACTGCAGTTAAGAGTCAGGCAGATACTCTATGACTTCTCTGCTTTTCTTTCTAATTTGTTTCCAATTAAGAAACACGTTATTGTTCCACTAATATTGTAAATAAATTAATTCAATTTGACAATAAATCCTCTGTGGTACATGGGCAAATAAGGAATACTGGGGATTATATCACTGATGATGACATCTTTAGAAATAAGAATCCAATCATTAAAAGAGTGTATCATGACAGATCACCAATGATCCTATACTCCTCTAACATGGCATAGACATCGAGGATAAGAGAAGAGTTTTTCTCAAATATTGATTGATTCAATTTATTTCAGACATATAAAAATTACAAAAGAAAATGAAAATACAAAAAATTATGTTCAAATGATTTCACAAAAAAAAAAAAAAATTACATATTGAATTGATATGCCTGAAAAGTATAAGTAAGTATAAACTTATTAATCCTACCCTTTTCCACAGCTCAATAATTCATATTTGTTATATTAGCTTCCTGTGTTCCCTATAATCTCTTATGCAATCAATACAATTTGTGATACTATATTTGATATTTACAATCCATACAAATATACAGCTTGGCATACTATAATTGTTTTATATTATTTATACAATCCATATATCTATATCTATTATACATTTATACAATCCATATATCTATATCTATTATATACACTTGTACAATCCACATATCTATATCTATATACATGTATACAATCCACATATCTATCAGTGATTCTTGAGAAGTGGGACAAAACAGGGTGCAATGTTGAAAAAATACAAACCCTATGTTTCGGCAAACTAAATTACATGTATGTATCCAACATATACTAAGCTACAGAGCTAAGGTTTGACACAACTTCCCAGTTTTAGTTTTTTTACCGTCATTGGCCTATCACCACCTTCAGATGTCAACTCCGTCAGATTTCCTGTCTGACGGTGTTGACATATTTAACGTTTCTTAAACATAACCAAGAAATCTCCATTGCCTTGTTCATTAAGTGTGTCAGAGGGGCCACGCAGAGGAAGCTTTCACTCTGACAGGAAGTTGATGATTGCCACTAACCTGGATACAATTCTAGAGACCAATATGACTTTGCTTTCAATTAAATGTGTTGTTTTATTTTAAAAATACACAGTGAATTACAAAATTTGAAATAAAATCTTCAAATACTTAAAAAAGAATTAGGTTATAACCCTGCCTTCTTTAAGCATGGATAGTAGTGACTAAGTGTGCAGGGGAGAGAGAAAGATAGACAGATAGAGGGAAGAAGAGATAGCTTTATTTTGCCTTTTTACTTAAATTGATCATGATGGCTTTAGACTGACTCCTGCTGTCGCAAGCCTATCAGCTGTTGTTCTGAACAGCTGTTTGGACACGGAGGTGAAAACAAAATTTAAACTTAACCATTGCCTGGCTGGGCTGACGCTGACTTAAAGTGGAGCAGCCAAATATAGCCTAAATATTGTTACTAAAATACAGGCAATGTGTTGTGTGATTTTCATCAGTAGCCTACAGTAGACCT
Source organism: Ammodytes dubius (assembly GCA_026122265.1). NCBI lineage: Eukaryota > Metazoa > Chordata > Actinopteri > Uranoscopiformes > Ammodytidae > Ammodytes > Ammodytes dubius. Next base: position 3,040,387 of record CM047515.1, on the reverse strand, counting down.
AGGCTGGCTCCGATCGCCACTAACTGTTCTGTAATACACGATCGCCGATCACGTGAATACACAGCCGGCTTTTTTATATTTTTAGCATATGCATCCAATCCGGAGTTCACGTGGGTCCCGAACCGTGAGGGTTGGTCCGTATGGACCACGGATCCACCGTGATCCGTTACACCATTAATTATCTCCATCAGTTTGTTGACACACATTAACGTCATTAGCATAGCTGCTGGCTGAGCCAGAGCCACCTGTTGGATTGACAGTAGGAGCTGGAACGTTACCGTTTAACAATGTAGACCATGGACATGTAGACAGCTGTTCTTCCGCCTAACGGCCCCCACACACGTCCTGCGTCTACCTCTGGAGCGCGTCGCGTTACCTTACTGCTGCCTCTCTCGGACTTTTCTCGGACACACATGCAACATCTCAGCAGCTGCTGCTTCTAAAAGCCCTATCTTTCTACATAGAGTTTTCATAGATAATTCCCATTAAAAATGAAGTTATTTTGTGTCATCTATGATGCATATGATTTATATTGAGTCTGGACAGTAATCCGTGCGCCCCATTGCCATTTTTTTTCTTTTTTTTGCCATATTTTCGCTTGTTGGAAGTTTTATTTTGAAGGGGACACACCAGGAAATGGTGAAACTACAGCGAAAGCTTCCAGTATGAAGTCAATATGACTCTCAGCAGGGTATTTCAAAAACACTTTACTGATTTATACGGAGAGAGAGAGAGGGGGTGTGGTCGGGGAAGAAGAAGGCCGTAGACACAGATAGAGCAACGGAAAACTGTTGCGCTCATCATGATCTTTTTTATTTCTTCACTATATTGGATCTCTATATGTGTCATTTATCCAAAAATGAAATGCCAGAACTAATTGAAAATTAGGTTTTAAATCCCTCGGATTTTGATTGCACAATTAAATCGTGAAATAAAGGGATTATTCGCGTATACGACTGAGGGATGTTTTATTTTGAAATAAACACACCGGGTAAACGTGTAACTAGAGTGAATGCTGCTGGTATGACTGTCAGCAGAGTATTTCTCTATCAGTTAAAGCACAGAGACGCGAGAGAGACGCGCTGCTCTCAGAAAAAAAATAGGCGAGCCTCCTGAGGTGAAGGGGAGCGTCGCTGCAGACGTGCCTCCGACGCGCCTCAGCAGTGCGTCTGAGGTTGGATGTGTGCTCGCTCTACGTTGATTTCACAGTCTGTGACAAAAAGTCAGACGCAGACGCGAGGTAGACGCGCAGTAGAGGTAGGATGTGTGTGGGGGCCGTTAGGTCCCACTGCCACCGCGCCGGGTGCTGTAAAAAAGCTTGATAGCTTTGGCAGCTTTGATATCAAGTCCTGCCTTTAGTCCTTCCTCTTTTTGTTTTGTGACCCGCTCTCGTATGTTTGCTTCATTTTGGTATAGGTAGGTTAGGTTTATCTCGTCTCTCTCTTCTCCCGCTATTTACTTTTTTTACGCGTGAACGTGCAGCGTCATGAGCGTAATGTGTAATGGAATAGTCCATGTAGTGCAGACTGAAGGGGGTGCACGGTTGGCAGAAAGGCCGTCAAAACGCGAGTAATTAGACATCCCGATGATACTATTGTGAAGAGATTTTTTTTATAAAAAACAATAAATATGGGGCAAAATATAAAGAGGGCATTTTGGGGGCCCCAAAGGGGCTTATGGGGCCCCGGGGCTCCAGGCAATTGCCTGGTTTGCCTCAATGGACGGCCCGCCTCTGAGTAATTCATCCTCTTTATTTCTGCTTACATGTTGTATTTTAGCTTCTTCTATCTTCTGAGTTACTTTTGGGTATGAGGATGCAATAGGCACATCAATCATGGAAGACGGGAGCGGTAGGCCGGCCTCTATCAGAGTGGCCACAAGACTTTGTGGTGAGGGGGGGGGGGGGGGGGGGGGGGGGGGGGGTGTACTCTGCCGTTTCACCCATTTGAATATCATGGCTTTAGCATTTTGTGTGGGGTTTGATCCATGACACTGCTTTATCTTAAAGCTCCCATATTATACACTTTTCGGTTCTATTATACACCATATTATATGGTCTTAGTGGTCCCTAATACGTTTTTCTTTAATTGTTTGCTGAAAAAAACTTTCAGATAATGTATTGTACTATGCTGATGTTCAGCTAATCTCACAATGGCCTATTTTTTAAAAAGAGCTGCAGCTCCCCTCGTAAATATACAATCTTTGAGCTCCCCCCGCCCCCTGTCCGGAAGCGAAGCCAGATACACCTCGCCCTCTGTCTGTCAGGGCCGTGGACCAATAAGAAATAGGGGTGTGGGCTGCACAGTGGAAGCTTCTGGCTTTCCAGTTTGTGAGGTCAGAAAAGGGGATAATTCTGACTGGAGTATATTGAGGGGGAGGGGTGGGGGTTTCAGAAAAGGGGAGAGTGAGAAAAGGAGAGATTGTTATTTTTTGTTATATTTTGGCAGTCTCTAGGCACACCGTGGACGCATGGATATGTTGGAACACATTTAAAAAGTGCATTTAGCATAATATGGACCTTTAACCATTTCCTCAGCTCTAGTTTTCAACGCAGTTTCAAGCAGTGGCACATGACGTGCACTTATTATGCAACATATCTATCAATCAATTCTTTAAGTTCTTCAGAAACTCGATCATTCTTTCTTTGCACACATTTGCACGTTCAGTACATTCATTCCCACTTCCATACACTTCTACGGTGTTAAACCATATTGCCACACATCTTCTCATTTTACCAAAATCCCAAGCTGGATCTCCATGTGGGCCATATACAGTTGAACTAGCAAGCGTCATCTTATCTGTGGCAAAGGACCCCTCCATGGGCCACTTTCCACCTGTCTGCTTAGACATAAGGGATGTGTAAGGAACCACATATTCCCAGCCATGTTTTCTTCCAACTATGCCTGCTGGTGTGTGTTCAGGAAAAACCTTCTCAATGTGTGTGTCTTCGTCCTCTGTCATATTATGTGTCTGCGCATTTTTACTGCTTTTCTTCTGTGTTTTGATGTGTTTTGTTTTAGACTTTTGTACTTCTTGTAAAATATAGCTAATTTTTCATTGCTTAAACACAATTTTCAAAATTCTACACACTTATCTTGCGTGTGTGTGTGTGTGTGTGCGTGCCCGGTATATGTCAGTATGTTTGGAGCAGTGGTGGTCGGCATAGGAACAGCAGGTTGGGTGAGGATCAGAGACATGTTAGCTCCGCTAGCTGGCAGTCCTGCAGAGAAACTCACTGTCAAAGGATTCGTATCCAGGTAACACACACACACACACACACACACACACACACACACACACACACACACACACAGAAGCCACCCAGCATGCTTAGATAAACAGTCAATAATTGACCTTGATAGACAGAAAAAATTGATAATCTACACAGAAAACTGACGGGAGAAGTCACAGTACAGACGTTAGATGGACTGTTAAATGAATGGAGCACTGTGGTGTTTACTAGGGCTGGGCGATATGACCAAAATCTCATATCCCGATATAGAAATTTCTTATCCCGATAACGATACATTTCACGATATAGCATATTTTCTGTAAATTCAATTAATAAATATTTAATATAAATAAAAAATATACTCAACAAATAAAGTATTTACCCATATTTGATTATTTTCAGCTTTTATTAAAACGCAGATGTTCAAGCATTCAACAAAATAGAAAATTGCAATGTGACATTTGAGTAGTTTTGGGCCGTGTGGTGTTTCAGGGCACAGAATTGACTGAATTGGTGGATTCCTCCTTAGCTTAGCTCATTAGCCTAATGGAGCTATCCTCTTTAGCTGAGGCTGCGGTAGCTTGTAAATTCACCCCGCGGAGAGGGTGACCGCCCCGGGGAGCGCAGGAGCTTCTCACCGCTGACAGAGCAGCCGAGCCGCGCATTACTGCGAGCCGGGAAGCGCGCAACAGCCCGGGGGGATAGCAGCCGAACTGCCCCGCTAGCTTGGCTGCTATCCCCCCGCGAGCCTGTCGAGCGCTGCCCGGGTGACGTCGGTTCGACTGCTCTGTCAGCGGGGATATATGATCCTCTCCTTATGGAATACTCGTCTACACTTGTGCAAACACAGACAGGTCTGTTACCGATGGGTTTCAGTGTCCGAAATGAACTTTGATTATCACACAAGCGAGAAAAGCCTGGTGCGGTTGGGCGGAAGTAGTGTGATGGAAGTGTTTCTGCTTCAAAATAAAAGTCAAAGTTGACTTTGATTTCTCACATTTCACCAGTTAAAGGCTTTTAATGTGAAGTTACGCTGTAGGAAATATACGGTTTAATTAACAGTAACTTAACTGCGAGCTACATGTATAGTTTGTGTCCCAAAGAGTGGGATTTGCAACAAAACGAAATAAACGATATTGCATAAAATGAAACGATATACGTTTTTGTTTCGTCAGACGATATGTATCGCCATATCGCACAGCCCTAGTGTTTACCATGCACTCATTAAGACCCTCACTATTACAATTAATTAGTTCAACAACAGCAAAAACTACAGGCTCCAAAATAACCAACCTATCTCCAAAATGAGCTTTAGAACCTTTATGAAGGTATACTGTATTGCAGAGGTTCCCCTTAAACATGGATGATTCAACACACAAGTCTTGTACACAGTAACAAAGGATGACAGTAGGGGCCGGGTGTCTTGTCTTAGAATGACCTCACTACATAACACATTTAGATAGTACCAGAGGACAGGACTGATGGAGACTCATTTCTGCTGTCTTCTGGATATGCATTGAACTCAAGTGCACATGATCATATGTACTGAGTACAATCCTAGCTTTACATACAAGGACAACTGAGTGAACATTTCTGATAGTTTTTGTTGCTCAAAGTCTGGATTGGTCTTAAAACACATATAGTACCTTAACCCCAACCTTATTATTATGAGTACAGTACAGTATAATTGAACCAAGGTAATGGGACTGTTTAGCTGATCATTTGTTTCTAGCGGAACATGACGCCTCCAGGCTTCCATCCTTTTGTCATTTCATTTCCAAACATGTATTGAAGGATCCGCCCCTTGAGATGCAGCATCTGCTTTTAAAGGGATTCCTCAGGGAAACAAAAAACACTGAATGAATCAACTACACAATGACACAAAACAAACTATTACAAAGACCAGCACATACACACACAGGCTCTCACGTTATCCCCCAAACCACAGCCATTGCAACATAATAAAATAAGTATAAATGAGTACAATTGTCACATGTAGGCTACATTATTAGGAAAGTAGTAAACCAACCCAATTCACAATATAGGAATAAATTGGGACTGGACCGTCAGGGTTCAACATAACTTTTTCTTCCTACTGGCCCGCCGGGCCAGTGGATCCGAGTTTTACTGGCCCCTTGTATATTTTCACTGGCCCTGCACACACTTTTTTTTAATTCATAATTTAGTGTCAATAATTATAATACCTGTATTAGAAAAATAAAGAAAAAAAGCCAGATCTAAAGGGAATATCTATACTGTAACAGTATAGATATTCCCTTTAGATTTGGTTATTTTTCTTTTAGTTAATTATATTAAATGTTGATATTGCTCATACACATAATATAAAACCAGGCAAACATATTGAATTAGAAGCCTACAACTGAAAGTATGTTGAAAGAGTGGGCCAGTATTTTAAAGTCCAGTAGTTTGATGGTTGTTTTTATTCTTTAATTTGGGAGGTTTAATGAATAGTTCACCTGCAGAAGTCATGTTCAAACATTTAAAAAAAATAAAAGATGAAGGTCTGATCATTCTTTGTGGTGTGGTAGGCTGTTTTTATTACTCTATATGCATTAGGGATGTGGATGTGTCGACCGAATGACCGTTTTTCCACTTGCGCTCAAGTTGACTTTAAAAATAGAATAGAAATCCGAAAATCAGTGGGTTATGCCGTTTTTTTAATGGTAGATTTCACCGTGTATGCGAGCGCGCTGCAGGAGTGTCACTTCTCCATGAAGTGTCAGCTTCACATAAGAGTCCGGTGTGGGACCATTTTTTCAAACTATTGATAAAAAACAATGCAGTGCAAAATATGCAGCATAAGTTAAACGCTCGTCTAAGACTATGACGTTAAATCACTAGAAACACACAATGCCTTCGTCCGATCACAGCAGCGTTTCACCGTGTGATCTCGCCAGCGAGTGAGTGAGCCGCCGCGCAGAAGAACTGTGGTTTGTGGCTAAAATAATAACCGGGGATATTCTCCCCGTTAGCGATTTCAATGGGAAAGACTTCCGCGATCTGATTGAATGTCTCGAGCCTGAAAACACAGTGCCAAACTGCGCGACTATAGGAACTGTACAGTGAGCGGAGTCCCTCCGTTTGTTTCTGTCTACAACCGACACAATCACCGGAGACGCATTCACAGCGTTTAAATAACGCCTCTCATTTGTATTACCATTGGGGCTTGGATGCAAATACTGTAACATTACGGCGGCAGATAAAGGAAAAGCGCAGTTATCATTTTCTGCACCTCAACCTCTGCTGTGGGAAGAAAGAAAGGGGGCAAAGCAAGTCGATTGATTTGTCGACTCGCAGGCGGACTGTAGGCAGCTCTGCCAACGGAGCGAGTGCGCCCGCTTGTTGCTCCGCTTGTTGCTCCGCTTGTCAAAACCCCCACACATCGTTTGTCCACTGGCCTTTCATTAAAAAATATATTTTATATTAGGTTTATTATATTGAGTCTTAAATAAACACTGCTTTCATTCCGACTCTCAACGCGCATTTCAATGAACCATGATATAGTCTACAAAAAGATACTGAACTGTGATTGGCCAGTCACTGGCCCGGGCGGGACAGTGACTGGCCAATCAACTTGCCCTGCATATGATTTTACTGGCCCCGGGCCATCGGGCTATACGTTATGTCGAACCCTGACCGTATCCCATCCCACATAGTCATTATAATCAGACAGGACAGTCACAAGAAATTAGATTTCTTAAAAAATAATCTATAAAAAAATAATAAATCTAATCATAATGGAAAATAATAAGAATTCCAATCTTATGTCTCCAGGAGAGCCCTGGACAGCGAGCAGGGAGTGAGTCAGATCTCAGAGGAAGAGGCTGTGAGTAGAGAGGACATCCACGCAGCCTTCATATGCACCGAGAATGTGTCGCATGAGGACAAAGTCAGGTAATGGCTCTGCACTTGATCTATGTCACATAATGAATACGTTTGTACAGGAAATCAATCCAAATAAATGGGGAAAACCAACAAAAGAAATGAAATGTGTTGCAATAACTCATGTCAGACAGTGAGTGACCACAGGTATACTGAAGCTAATACTGTATGCAGGCCACCTTCTGGCCACTGGTGGCAGCACTGAGCTCACTGCTAATAAACTAGACTAGAGCATCTTCACAGCTCTGTTCTCTGAATCTCTTCACAAATCTATTTCTCCCACGAGGAACTGCATAACTTTTAGTAACAACATATGCATAACTGATTAGTTTCTCATTAGAATTCCTTGTTTGACCAAGAGAACTCCTTCCTCCTGTCTCACCAGAACCTTTCTGCAGGCCAAGAAACACGTGTGTGTTGAGTATCCCATGACCATGAGCTACCAGGCTGCTGTGGAGCTGTGGGATCTGGCCCAGGAAAAAGGTGATCCTCAGTTCTATCAATGTGTCGGTCTGTTCCAGCTTCAGAGGAGGACCACCCAGTGATTGTTTAGGGCAGTAATTCAGGGGTTCAGTTACTTTATTAGTAAATGGCTACATTGAAATGGGTCTTTTGGCATATCCCCTTTCAAGTTTTCCACTTCCGAGGGGTCACAGCGCCCCTGGAGCAGTTTGGGGTTAAGTGCCTTTCTCAAGGACACAATGGTAGAGATTGTGGGCACCGTAAATTTAATAGCAGCCACCACTAGTTTTACTACTAACCCTCCTGTCTGGTGCCGGGATCCAACCAGAGACCTCATGGTTACTGGGTGGACACTCTTTCCACTAGGCCATCCTACCACCCCGTTTACTTCCCCTCTCCAGTGGATGCAACGGATATGTTTTAAATACAGTTTCATCATCAGTAGAGAGGACATGTTTGGGGGGTAATGATCTGTCAGTTTTAGGAAAATCTCTGTGTGATGTCCTGAATTTACTATAACTACGTTATACATGATCCCTGAGCTGGTCCAATGTACACAGGCCCACCTAACTGTGTGTGTGTGTGTGTGTGTGTGTGTGTGTGTGTGTGTGTGTTGTGTGTGTGTGTGTGGTGTGTGTGTGTGTGTGGTGTGTCAGGTGTAATTTCCATGGAATTGACTGCTGTGAGCTGCTGAAGATAGATGGTAGAAGGAAACCCTCCAGGAAGAACTCTTCACTTTACTGGTAAGAGACAAGAGTGTGTCTGTAGGGTGGTGGCTGTGATACTTCAAATCTAACTATCAGCTGAATAAATGTAGAGTAATAATGTGTGTGTATTTGATTTTTCCGAGGCGGGGCTCAGAAGCCTGGATTTGGATTCCTAGCATTCAGTGGCATTGCGCGCCTCACCTGGTTGGTTGAGATGTTTGGAGAGTTGACAGTGACTGCAGCCAGTATGGAGGATGACTCTGCTAACAACTACAGCAAGATGACTGCACAGCTGCTAACAGCTGACAGCAGGTCAGAGACAGGACTTATTATAACAGTATACTTATATATAATATTTGTCTTCATGTATGTCTACTAGGGATGGGCACCAGTAGTGTGTTCCAAGATGGAGGAATCAAATTAATTCCTTGAGGATCCATCATGTTCTGGTTTTATAAAATCTATATTTAGAACGCATAGTCTGTAGGATAACAATACACAGAAAAATGAACTGCCCCACGCTTAATGCTTTTGGCAAAACAAACAAACTAAAGTTAGTCACAATTTCAAATTTCTCTCCTTGGCCCGGATTACAGCTGAAAACAGCTGACACACTCCCCATGGCTTCCTTAGGCTTCAACAACTTCTTTTGACTCATTGTACTAGAAGCGCTACATTACTGTAGCTTTACTTTGCCTGGCATATTTTACACTCCACCTGATTTCCTCCTGTTTCCACAAACGACTTCCAGACCTGGCTGAGCTGAGCTGTAGCCCACAGAGAGAAATTTATAATGAGTGTTTTTGTTGGTGAGACGCGCGAGTAATTTACCGATCAAATACACACTGGAAGGAAACCAGGAAGTGTCTTTGACAGCTGTTTCCTTGAGTATGTTTTGGATTCTCAAATGACATAAAGTCACTATGGTAAATAAACAAGTCCCAACAAGCACATCGAGCGTTTAGTGATTTTTCAAAGTTTGTATTTTGACCTGCTCCCCTTGACTACCAGTGTTTGAGCTAAGCTAACCTGGATGAGCGACCTTTGCCCATTTCTATATAAAAAATGCAGGCATAGTTACAGGAACGGTTTCTGTCACAGAGAGAGGTAAAAATCGGAAACAAATAATTATTGAAATATTCCTTTCAAAGTGACCTACTGAGTGTCTCTGCCCTGGCTTTGTGGTCATGACAGTGATGTGCAGAGTTAACATGAATCCTCTCATGTGTGTCCCTTTTTAGACCTGTGACGTGGATCGAGGAGCGGGGCCCCGGCCTGCCAAGGGCCAAACACATCAACTTCCACTTTGCCTGCAGCACAGTGACTGAGATCCCCCCGGGCCCCCGCCAGGCTGTGGGCCTCTTCATGCAGGACCTGCTGCTGTTTGCTGCCAAGCTGCAGGGCCAGGTCAGCCCAGAGGAGCTGCACCGGGAGAGAAGCAGGATCCTACACTGCCTCAAACTGGCAGACAGGATACAACAACTCAGCCAAAGATAAACCACTCCATACGTTTAGACGTGAATTTAATATTCATCACCATGCCCATAAACATACGTTTTTGGGCATGGTTTTTGTTGGATTATGTTTTTCTTTTTTTTAATAAAAGCTGTACTTTAAGAATCTTCTTTATTTACCTGGTTTATTTCAATGTGTTACAGAGCCTTTGTCAGAATGGGTCAGTCAGTGCGTTTACATGCAGACTCATAATCGGATAACTAAACGAATAAGACCTCAACAGGACTTTTAAACTGCATGTAAACACCTTTATCCGATCTACTTCGGACACAAATCGGCACAATAACGGACAAGAGAAGTCGGATAAGAACACCTAGATAATTCGTTCATTGTCGGCTTTCTCTCTGCATGTATACAGGGATCGGACATCGCATATCGGACTTCTCGTTCTGTGCTTGTGTGCCTGCACGTGATAGGCTACACCATGGGTTATTGACGGAAGTGAACCGGACGTGGCTCTAAAACCACTTGTTGAAAGCATGGTTGAAAGGGCTACAGCGCCACCTAGCATAGTGGAGACAGCCATGCATCGGACATTTATCCGATTTCTGAAAGGCCATGTATACTCAGACAAGTGACACGGTCCGTTCAGTGTCTAGTTCGATATATGTGATAATCCAATCTAGTTGTGCCATGTAACCGCACTGAGTGTGTGGTCCAGGAGCCCTGAGGCCCTAGGCAAAGCACTAACAGTCTCTTACCCCAGTGACACTGACACTGATTGGGTCACACTTGGCTCCAAGTTGAATATTCATTTATTTGTCATTTAAAAGAGGGTTGCAAAATGAAATGTAAGTTCAAGCCTGTTCAACCCAAACATCCATTGAACATTGGTGAAATGGGTGACAAATTTATGTAAAACCCCTCATTAAATGAGAGGCGAAATCTAACAAATGCTTCCTCACAGGTTCATGGTACGACTAAGAAATTTAAATCAAATCATGCTCAGAGCATGTATAAAGTGCTGAGCAGGACCAGTGGATTCTGCTTTTGTATCATGGAAACAAGAGAAAGATTACCATCAACAACAATGTAAAAATATGCAATGACCTCCTGCTTGTTTTTGTCTCGTTCGTTCTGTCTTAAATGTGAACACTTAAATTGTCATGTCCCTCACCTAATGTTATGTCTTTCACCTGTCTTGTCCTGTACTGTATCACTGCCTCTCAGTGCACACAGCTAGTCAGCCTCGCGCAGTGCAGAGTGTTAGATAGTAAGCTTGTTAAGCCCAATAAGATGCACTTTCTCACCTTCAGGGTGAATTACTGTAGATTGTGTCAAGTGTGCAAGGATGGATGCTAACATTAACTGGTTTCTAACTTTTGCCTTAAGTTACTGTTGAGCTAACAAGCTAACGTTAGCTGGCTGCTGATAGCCATGGACCTATTATTAAGGTCTGCCCACCCTATTAATTTCAAATGTTAAGTGTCATAATAGTTAACACTGCTGCTGTGTCATGAATAATGAGTCCTAAAAAAACAATAGTTTTTTTTTTTCAATAGTTTTGAACAATACAGTAGACTAACTATTTGAAAACAATACAGAATGCCTGAGAGCCTTACTGCTTTATATTCCATTATATTTACGTCATTAGGAGCCATTGTCTTTTCCTTAACAGAAATTAAGACATGTTCTCCATTAATAAATAAATACAGAAAGCTTGAATTAGTGCATAAAAATTCACCAGAATGCACAAAATGGTTTGTTTTAAGCCAAAAAAATTCTGGCGGAGCACCCCCAGACCCCCACTTTTAATGCCCCCCCCCCCCCCCCAATGTTGAAGCGAAACATACACCCTTTTAATATACCCACCAAAGGATTTGCTTCTCGGATGAAGAGAAATCAATTTTGAGATGGGGTGCTATTCACAGCAAGCCAGTCCATTTTTGGGCTATTAACATTGAATTCTATTAATTTTCTGAAGGTTAGGGTTGGGCTAGGGTTGCTATCTTCCACAAGGAAAGTCTCACGCTCATGAACTTACTCCACTTATTAACATCAGTCATGCAAATATACCCACCAAAGGATTTGATTCTCGGATGAAGAGAAATCAATTTTGAGAGGGTCACTTTTCACAGCAAGCCAGTCCATTTTGGGGCCATTTACCTTGAATTCCATTAATTTTCTGTAGGGTTAGGGTTGGGCTAGGGTTGCTTTCTCCCACATGGAAAGTCTGACGCTCATGAAACTTACTCCACTTATTAACATCAGGCATGCAAATATACCATAGATATTATATAAAATGGATGTAGCATCCGGGTTGACCTCAAGTCACCAACTTCAAGTTCCTGGGTGTCCATATTTCACAAGACCTCTCCTGGTCACTCAACACCTCCACTCTGATCAAGAAAGCTCAACAACGCCTCTTCTTCCTCAGAAAACTGAAAAAAGCCGGACTCTCCCCCCAGATCCTCCGGAACTTCTACCGCTGCACCGTTGAGAGCATCCTTACCAACTGCTTCACGGTGTGGTATGGTAACTGCACAATGGCTGATAGGAAAGCCCTACAGCGAGTTGTAAAAACTGCTCAAAAAATAATTGTCACATCACTCCCTGCCCTCACTGACCTTCATCACTCACGGTGTCTGCAACGTGCAAACAAAATCATCAAGGACCACACACACCCCAGTCATGCACTGTTCTCTCTCCTCCCGTCCGGGAGACGTTACAGGAGCCTCGGGAGTCGCACCAGCAGGCTCAGAAACAGCTTTTTCCATAACACTGTAACACTGCTCAACTCCAAGCCCCTACACTAGCACCCCCTCTCCCCCACTTGGACCATGGTCTGTCTGACTACCTCTACCACTATGCACTTTACTTATGCACTTCAATAATGCACTTTATATTCATACTGCATTCTATGGACCCTTCAGAACTATATGCACTTTAATATTGATATTGACTGGATATTTTTTTTAACTTTGTTGACCAGCTGCAATCTGTGTATTATGTATTATTATTACTATAGCGCTGCTATAACAATAGAACGTTTTTATTGATTGCACTACTGGTTAGATGCTAAACTGCATTTCGTTGTACTGGTTGTCTTTACTTGTGCAATGACAATAAAGTTGAATCTAATCTAATCTAATCTAATTATTCCAACTACATCCAATTGTTCTGGCTTATGCCGCGTGCGAGTCGTCATCGTGTGAGATTTTTACTACGCCTCATTTCCTTTTACCAAAAAAGGGCATTGATGTGATGTCGGAGGGAGGGAAATACGCTGATGTATACCTCTGAGGAAAAGTGAGGGCTAACGGATGGCTAGCTGTCACTCAAGAGATCGCGCCCCAAATTATTCATACATATGAACCTCTAAAAGAAAAAAATTCACCGTCCTCAGTGTTGTCGTGGAGATATGACCTAAACATACAGACTTTAATGTTTTTTTGGAATAGGCCGTAAATAGGTTTCATAATGCTGTGAAAACGGCATTTATCACACGGGTGTCAATGAGAAATTGCTCTGTTTTGAAACCTGCCCTTAGTGGCCACTCAGTGAACTCAAATTTTTGTCACTTCCGCATTGGATGCTGGTACAACTCGCTGTGGTTGTGGCTTGAAATATACCCACCAAAGGATTTGATTCTCGGATGAAGAGAAATCAATTTTGAGAGGGGGTGCTTTTCACAGCAAGCCAGTCCATTTTTGGGTTATTTGCATTGAATTCCATTAATTTTCTGTAGGATTAGGGTTGGACTACGGTTGCTATCTCCACAAAGTGCCACAGGTAAGTGCAACATGGAGATGTAACAAGTGCCCCTTCACGGCAGTGCTTGCTAAGTTTGAAAAGCCACTGTGTGCGCTGGTGGGGCCCCATGTTGTCCAAAATGTGCCCTTTTTTTTCACCCCTGCCCTTCAAACAGTCTGAGTCCGCCACTGCAGTTGCGCATGCGCGTATTTTCGCCGTTTGCAATGACAAGTGAGAAAAACGGCTCTGTGACATTTCAGCGTGATAGGTCAAGCTGAAATATAAAAATAGGAAATATAGGTGAAAAATTAGGAATGACTGACAGACAGACTTAATTAGTGGAGGTCTTTACATAAACAAATTATTGGATGGAGCGAAAGTTAAAGGTTCAGTAAGCGGAATGGCCAGTTTAGCTAACTTCCTGTCAGTGACTGCAGTTAGCAGTCCCCTCCCTCGTCCCTATGTCACCACATTAATGCCTTCAAACAGCGAGTTATCTAGCATCATCTCAGATAAGTAAGTGTGATAAAACATCAAAACAGACATTGGGAAGGAAGGAACATTCACCTGTGTATTATGAGGTTGTGGAATAGGCTGTTGAGGATGGATGACAACAGAGTAGCCAAAAAGGTGTTCGAATGTGACATGCATAAAATTGGAGGATGGGCAAGTGAGGTGTATGAATTATATGTGGGTCTGGGTTGCGGGGATGTCTTTACAGACAAAGTGGAAATTAATCTCAAAATAGGAAAAGAATTGCTATCACTTGAAAAGAGAGAGACCTGGATCTCTGAAGTAAGAGGTATGCCTAAACTGCATACATTGTGTCAAATTAAACATCTGTTTGGTACAGAGAACTATATTTTGTATAATTTGTCTAAAAGAAAGAGGTCCCTGTGTGCACAAATTAGGTCAGGAATTCTCCCTTTACACATTGAGTCAGGCCGGTGGGTGGGCACTAGCGAGGAGAATAGGCTGTGTACTTTTTGTGAGCTTGAGGAAATTGAAAATGAAATTCATTTCATGTTTTATTGTCCGTTTTACCACGATTTGAGATTAAGTTTATTCAAGAAAGTCGATGTAAAAGAAGTTCATTATATGTGTGATACTGATATGTTAGCTTGGCTGTTCCAATACAGAACTTTTTTAATTGCTGACTTTATTGAAAAGGCGTGGGCAAGGAGGAATATGTCTCTTTATGTTTAGTGTTTTTTATTTTTTGTTTTTGTTTCGTTTCATGTTTGTACTACACACTTTGTGTAGTTATAGCGTGTCTTGTAATCCTGTGTGGGATGGGCCACATGTGTGGCATGACACGAAAATAAAAATATCATTCATCATTCATTCACCCATCTGTGCTCTGCGCGTGCACCGGCAGTGATTGGATATCAGATTCGGGATCCCGGAAAAGTTTATTTGCCGATTCCATGCAGAGCGGGTGACTGAGAGATCGGCTTTATGAAACGCGCGCACATTATGTAAGTGATCACTGTATGGTTAAAGAGCGATTTTACACTTATATTAACATAAATAAACCGCTTACTTCACCTTTAACACTTACTGTATATTAACATAAATAAATCGCTTACTTCACCTTTAAGGAAGGCGGAGCCTGACTTTGCTATGTGATCTCTGTATCGTGATCATGCAAACAATCATATGAAAAAGTTTGGGAACCCCTCTCAGCCAGCATTATTGCACTGAATTGTAGAACCATGTACAGATACACAATCTGCAGCCAGATGTTCTTGCAGGTCTTTGGAGGTGATCTTTGGGTTGTGTGCAACCATTCTCACAATCCGCCGCATATGCTGCTCTTGTACTTTTCTTGGTCTGCTAGACCTGGGTTTAACTGCAACTGTGCCTGTGTCCTTCCATTCCCTGACAACGTTCCTTACAGTAGAAATTGACAATTGAAACCTTTGGGAAAGCTTCTTGTAGCCTTCCCCTAAACCATGACAATGAATAATCTTTGTTTTTAAGATCTTTTGGGAGCTGTTTTGATGATCCCATTCTGTCTCACTTCAGCAGAAAGTCAAAGAGAAGTGCAACTTGCATTTAGGCACCTAAAATACATTTTCTCATGATTAAACAGACAATTATATGAGGTTCAAGGCTTAACAACATAATCCAACCAACTTTGTGTTTAAAGTCATCAGTTTTACATGCTGTTACAGGCATTAAAATCAACAAAACCACAAGGGTACCCATATTTTTGCACAGCCAGTTTTTCACATTTTATTTTATTTCATACAACCAAATACTGCTTTTCAAAAAATCTTTGTTTGGAAAACATCCCAGTACTTAGCTGTTCCTGGTAAATTAAAGACATACCACTTTTATATTTTTTTTGTGAAAGCAGAGTCAATTATAATGCCGGCTGAGAGGGGTTCCCAAACTTTTTCATATGATTGTATTCTTTGGTCTTGTCCATTTTAGTAGCCAAGTATTTTACTATTAGTGTCTAATGTGTGGGAATGGCAGAGAATAAAATAATGATGCACTATGTGTATTCTCAAAAAGGTGCACGTTGCTGGTTTGGTGGACATAATTGTCATTTTGATGCAACGGGGGGATTAAAAGGACAAACGTAACCAGGGCCGGCGCTAGCCAGGGGCCAGGGTGGGCCGTGCCCACCCAGATGTGGGCTGTGCCCACCCAATCAAAAAAAAATATATATATATATTATTATTTTTTTTTAGGTGGAAGTCCAGGCCCACTATCGGACGGACCTGTTCATATCGCTGTCCAAGAAAATGTCAAATAAAATTCAGACAATTAATTAATACTAAAGAATATACCATTACCATGCATTGCTTCTAATTGTATTATTGGGTGGGCACTGGGCAGGACAGCCTGCCTCCAAGTTACCCACCCGCTTATAGTGGTCACTGGTCAGCAGAGCTGGCCCGAGGCATAAGCGAATGAGTGGTTGCTTAGGGTCCCGACTGCCAGGGGGGCCCCCCTCAATTTTTTTTTTAAGTTTGTGTGTTTGATATCAACATCATATTATGTAAATGTAAATTATCATACAATAAAAGTAATACAATGTTTTGGTAGATAGTTAATATCTTAATAATTGAATCAGTTAATCTGGGAGGTAATCCGAGGTTAACTGATCACGTCACGTTCAAATCCATGGCAGGCACAGTGTGTATTGAGTTTATTTAAAAATATTTTAAAATGGGGCTGCCCTCAGTTGCCCATGCACTGTGTATACTATAGTCTATAGCCTATTTCAGCCTCGTCTGTGGAAAAAAAGATAACTGGACAACAGAGTTCTTCTGCTTCGTTCCTCTCACTGCATTTAAATTGATTCATTATATTACAGAAAAATATGTCCCGTAAAAGAAAAAGTGCACCAAGCCCATCCCAGAGGACCCTGCATAATATTTTATTTCAAATTTCTATTTCTATGGAAAATCCATGTGTCTTTCTTAAATAGCTTCTAATTCATCCGACCCAGTGTCTCCAAATTATTTGTTCACACAAAATTCCTCAGATTTAGCCTCTTAATTTTCCTCTCAAAGTGCACCAGATTCATGCATTTCACTTTAAAAAGGCAAAAAAAAATCTCCCCGGGGTCATACCCCCGGACCCCCTAGCAGGGTCGTGACCTCGGCTGGTTACTATTTTCACCCAGCTAGACATCGGAGGCAATAGTGGAAAGACTATACATCTATATAGGGTGTATAGTATATAGCTCTGGACTACCACCATCCAGGTTGCCCAGTCCCAAAGCTTTTTCTTCAATCAGCTCAGGCTGCCTACAGTTAATACTGCGATTAAAAAAAAAGATACATTATGTTGTATATAATGTATATTATATGTTATTCATAAACATTTTGGAAAAAAAACATCCAAGAATCAAATTTCCCACACAGCAACACTCAAAGTTTATTTGCATATTGTGTTCTACACAATTCACAGTAAATGTGCCAAAAAGCAGACGCAGATATCTTACAAGGGCAAAAAATTTCGGCTTGCGCGCTCTGCGCGCGCTCGCATCTTCGGTCTCCCTGCCCAGTGTGCCCACCCAAAATTTCTACAGGCCCACCCAAGTCTGACTTTCTAGAACCGGGCCTGAACATAACAGTGAAGAATTTGGTTTTTTGAAAGAAATGCTGCGTCCAGATTTTTGTTTACTGTTCCTCTTCTTCATTGGATTTATTGACAGGCTACGCTATGTCACGCTGCTTTGATGTCACTATACTGACCAAGCTGCCACAGCTATGGCCGTGGTCGCCATCTGGCATATACCCCGCCTAAAGCTACTGTCGGCACCTAGGATATTTTTTCGGGATGATGGCGCTGAAGGAATAGGTGTCAAAGGCGCGCCCCGCCACTGTCTTTTACTCTAAAGATGAAAATGTGTTCACAGTAAGGACGAGCCAATGAGCTGTAGTTCATTTACTGGTCTAGCACTGTTCAATGAGAAATACACTGTTCTATGCATTGACTGGTGGGAACATTCCTTTCTCTTTGTTGAAGTGTGGATAGAGAGAGGCTACTGCCACATTTAAACATTTGTGGCAGTAGCCTGATTATAGCTTCACCTGCCTTGTACCGGATCTTTATGTTATTGATCTTCATGTCTCAATTGATCACAATATCTTTCATGTAACAATTTTTTTAGAAATATGTTTATTGAGTTTTCAATTTTCACAAAGGACAAAAGGTGCAAAAGTTTATATTAACAAAAGTATATTTACACACACACACACACACACACACACACACACACACACACACACACACACACACAAAGTAAAAATAAATACATGTGTAAAAAACATTTGTTGGTACATTAAAATAAGAAGTATACCATGACCTATAATTCAGAGGTTGTTATTATCCATCCCACAGTTTGCCAATACGAGATATATTTTTGTCCATTATATAATTTATAAATGGGCCCCAAATACCGGTACTTTGAAAAGTCTCCTGTTTGTCCCTAAGGGTGTATGTAATCCAAGTCACAGATAGACATGACATTTCTTTAAACCACTAAAAACACATGCATTGTATTAAACTTTAATACAAAATTACAATAATAAAAATGTTGGAGATGTCGTTTTACATAATGTCAAAGTAAAAACAACAGCAAATGTATTCAAAATCAAGAACTGAAATATCTTATTTACACAAGTATTCAATTTAATACTTTGAAGAAGTCAATGGCAGCAATTACAGGTCATAGTCTTATTGGCTAAATCGCTACATACTTTGCACATTTGGATTTGAAAGCTTATCCCTTTCTTCCTGGCAGATCCATTGAGTTGAAAAGGAACAGTTTGAACTATAATCTTCAGGTCTGTCCAAAGATGTTATGTGGGGTTAAGGGGGCTTTCACACCTACTTTTTTTTTACACACTTCTTAATGCAAAACAATGCTCCTCTCACTTTATCAATTAAGGGCTCAAAAAATACTTTGTACTGTCGAGGATCCTTTCAGACCAAAAATGGCACTGCGTCAAGCTTCCTCTAACATTTGGATAAGTTAAAATATAGGTGCAGCAGTTTGACAGTTACAGAGGGCTCCATTTAAAGGAACGTTCCATCGTGTAAGCTTTCCTTTATTGTTTCTCAAGTAATATAAAAGTCTTCCAACTCTGTTTTCCTTTTGGTTTCATACATTTTTGACATGTGGTCTCATTGTTTCTGAGTTCTTACCATTAGATTTCACAATGGATTATCCCACTAAGTATACCAGAAGTGAACTAGACAGCCACTCTGAGGTTGGTTTTCGTTATAAGTCTGTGCAGTAAACTGTAATGTTGTTCTTCTTTGGTGTTATATGTCTTCAGTGTGGTGACCTTGGCATGTCTTTGGTTTGGCCAGGAGTGTGTATGTCCAGGCCCAGACTGAATGGAGATCAGCCCACCTGGTAGGATTTGCCCAGTATTGTGTGCAGCTCTGGGGACATGAGGAAAGGCTTTTCGGAACTACCATCATTCCTCTCTAAGTCATCACCTGGTTTGACAGAGAAATGCCACGATGGGGTCAAGGAGATTAGCATGGGAGAGGAAGCAGGAATGGATGGATTGGGAGATGTGTCATGTTAAATGGAATGATTTATGAATGATATATTTTTTTATAGACCTTGTGCCATTATGGCATAGTTTTTAATCAGTGAGCGGACTTACAGAAGCACAGGAAGAGCGTATCCACACACATGGTATAGACACTGAAGAAACCATGAGCAATCAGGTAGGCACCTATCACCACCATCTGATGTGAAAAACATAGAGGTTACAAAACTAGCAAGACTGCAGATCTAAGGTAAGTTTAGAGTGCTGCTCGAATTTGCACGTTGTATTAATTTAGTGTAATTTTTATGAATACATATCACTTAATGGTGATGTCAAAGGGAATTTATATGGTCAAAGATTTTTTTTATTAGGTATATTATATCGGGTGAAAAACTATTGGCGTTAGTGATAGTCTTACAATATTTAGCGTTAGTGTTCTAGGGTTCAGAGATTTATGACTACAGGAACTTGCTGAACTAGAACCTTGACCTGGTTGAATCATCGGACCAAAATAAAAGAAGAAAATGTATATTTAAGTTATATATTTTTTTTAAATCTAGGGATAGTAATACTATACTATTGGATAGATAAATGTATTTAAAACAATACCTTGTGTTCACCACTGTAAACCCATTGTTATTTTTTGTCTACTAAGAAATGCAATCAGTGGATCAGTGGACTACATGTGTGTTAGTGACTCTGACCAGTAGGGGGATCCAGTAGTAATTGAGATCGGGCACTTCCTCCTGTACAACAGGGATCTTACTAGTGAAGAAGAAGAATGCAACCACACCTGACACACACACACACACACACACACACACACACACACACACACACACACACACACACACACACACACACACAGAATGACAGTCTTGCTGTTTACATGTCCACTAAACACTCCATTGGAAACTGTAATGTGCATAAACATCACAGTGGCTGGATCATCCTGGCATTGTTACTTACCAACTCCTCCTGCTATCAGCAATTTGGCCAGAAACAACAGGAAGTCTGTCACTCTATCTAGCACTGCAACCCTGTAAGCAGATAGGCACACAGTTCAGCCCTGACACTCATCCAACACATGAGAGAGAACAATGGAACTTGCCCTGGTTGACTAGCTAAATACTGTATTCTGCCAGTATGCTGTTTGGTGTGGAGGATATTTAAATGACCTTGAGAAAAGTTTTGAAGAACAGGTTTGTCGATAGATGTAATACATAAAATCAAGTACAAAGAATGACAGTATGACAGCTGTGGGACCGGTCCTTCTGCTCTTCAGAGCACAGAATTCATGTTAGCCAGACAGCTGACTGGCAGGTTTAGTCTTTTCCTTACAAGGTCCACCTTTAGCTGACTTGCAGCTTCACTGTTAGCTTGCTGCTTTTGTTAGCTTTCCCTAACAGCTGTTACTATACCTTTCTCTAAAGGCGAAGACACACCAAGCCGACTGCTGATAGTCACCAGAAAATGGATTCAGATGATTCAGTCAGCTCCAGTCTCCCCGAAACGGTCAAATAAGTGCGAAAACACCGAGCCGACTACCGACTTGCTGTCAGTCTGCGCTTGCGCGGGATGACATTAATTAGGCTGTTATCCTAACGTGGGCTGTCATTATAACAGAGAGAGTGCATGCTGCAGACACACACACACACTGACACACACACACCTGTGGCCGCTCCTCGCCCGAACTGCCTCGACTATTTAAAAAAAAAAACATGCGAAAACGTTGTGCATGAACAATCTAATGCTATGTGCTGATTGTGTTTAGCCTACATGAAAATACGAACATTCTCTGATTCTATCAATAGCTTCCTAAATCATGTTTGACAAAACTGAAACTAATATCTGCTCCGCTGCCATAGCAGAGCAGAGACGGGCTGGCCCTACACCAATCAGATTGCTCCGGCTGAAAGACTGCCCGACGCCGATTGAACATGTTGAATCGGCTGAAAAGAAGCCCGACGACATCTACGACGGCCGACGTCACCGAACACACCAAACAGACTCATGTCCCCGCCCCCTCCAGACTCTCCGATCGAGTCCGACGCCCGATTTTCGGCCCAGTGTGTCTGCGCCTTAATATGTATGACTCCTCGGAAGGCACGCTTCCTTTTCTTAACTACTATTACAGACGGTTCAAAAGAAAACAAAGTCTATCATCATAAAGGAACAATTTAAACATAACATATTTTGAATATATGATTAATATGATAAATTGACACTTGGCAGATGATATTAGCCATGTCTTTGGCGTCGGTTAAAGAGCATTGTCTGTGTTGATGAATGTCACACACACGTTGGACGAGTGTTCACGGCGGACTAACAGTCTTCACTTAAATAAACTCCACACAAAAACCTGTCAAAACACAGA
The DNA here is from genome assembly GCA_026122265.1 of Ammodytes dubius. Lineage (NCBI taxonomy): Eukaryota > Metazoa > Chordata > Actinopteri > Uranoscopiformes > Ammodytidae > Ammodytes > Ammodytes dubius. Next base: position 3,018,466 of record CM047515.1, on the reverse strand, counting down.
CTTCTATAAAGGTCAGAGAGGGAACTAGTGGACCCAGGGACCAGAGTGAAAGGCATGTAGCTTTCTGACCTGGCCATATTCCTCATCAGTAGGAAGAAGGCTTCTCTGGCTGAGGTGCAGAAGTTCTTACCATAGATTGCCACCTGATGGAGAAGAGATAAAAACACAGCTATGACAACAATGCAAGGTTGTTGCTGACAAAACCAGCAGTGGATAGTTAGTATTGATTGAACTAATGCTAAACAATCAACTAGCTTACCCAACTCACCATGATATAAGCATTACGGTTCATGTAGCGTACACATTTCTCCAAACACCAGAAACAGCATTTCAGACAGTGCATTATGAACCTTGACAGGCTGTTGTGAACACCTACATGGATGAACATGTATAGAGTAAGATACATATAGTCATAATGCTAACACATATAGCATAGTGAGGACGGTAAACCTTTCAGTTTGTGTTCCAGGTATTCCAGTACGATCTGGACCAGTTGGGCCACTGAAAGAATGAGAGCTCCAAATGCCAATGATCCAGTGTGATACCTGATAATGGAGAGTGAAGAGCTTAACACATGGTTACATAAGACTCTAGATCAGTGGTCTTCAACTGGGGGGGGGGGGGGGGGGGCTGCCAACACTAGGGGGTCCGTGGAGGTATGCAGGGGGTCCCCCAAAATGAATTACAATGTTCATAAAATATGAAAAACATATTTAAATATTTAATGAAAGCAAAGAATTGTCCGGACTACTAACGTTAGGTTGTTCAAGAATGGATCGCTTTGTAACAATACAGGCCTCGAGTTTAAAATGCAACACCTGACCTCGTCAATGATAATCATAAAGACAAAAAATTATTATGTACTAATGTTTTATCAACCATAACCACAATAACTGAGTAAAAATAATTTATTATACTATCTATGGTAAAAATAGATTAAAATAGGCTAAAACAATATTGTATGGCTAGACTGAAAATCCAACATTTTTCGTTTATTAATTTTTTTTACTTGGGGTCCGTGTTCTTATTTTCCATCGACCAAGGCAGAACAATGTTGAAGACCCCTGGACTAAATCAAATATGGACCGGGGCTATGATTAACATCAGTGTGAATGCCGTACTTGGGTCTTGTTGTGAGGGTGTGCTGTCTGACCTGATAGCCCTGCTAAATGATGCAAATAGTGGACATGGTGGGATATCCCGAGGCTTCCTCTTAGCCCAGTAGTAGCTAGCAAAGGTCCCAGCCAGAGTGAGCTGCTGCAGGGCCAGGCTGAAGTTGATGAGCCAGAGACAGGCCAGCAGGTTGGCTAGCTGCAGCAGGAACAGGTAGCGGTGGTAGGACGTCTCCCCGCCATAGAAGGCAAACACACACTGAGAGCCAACACACTGCGCTGACGTGGAGATGTTGCTTCTGTTGAAAGTCTGGCCCAGTCATGTGGGGAGGAACACAGGGGTTATTCATAACTTTAAGTACCTTTGTACAATGTATTGTTTATTTTTAGCATTTCATAAATTGTAGAAAATGTGACATAAGATGGCATGAGATGACACAACAGAGGACTATTATGACATATTTATTTGTATTCATGTCTGGACATTTGATGCTTAACTATACAGTAGAGCGATGAGAGATTGGTTGATTTCTTTGTTATATCAACGAATGATTGAAGATGCTTTTCTGTAATTTTACCAGTGAAAATCCATTGCAAACTTTAAGTTAATACGGACATATGCAGTGAACTATTAGCGCCTCAAAAATGTCCTAAAAACTAGGGGCCGACCATATGGAATTTTGAGTGCCGATGCCGATTATTTTCAGAGAAAAATTACGATAACGATTAAATCGTCCGATTATTTATTTCTTTAATCCCCAAAATATATATTGAAAAAATTTACTTTTTTGAACCCTTAAATATACTGTATATGAATACTTGTTACTGTCGATAGGTGTACAGGAACTTTTTATTTATTGAAATATGCATTATCTAAAAAAAAATTAACGTGTTACAAATATGTCTAAAGTGACATGACGATTTTTAAACTCAAACATTAAGCATTTTATGTAACTGCACCCAACCCTCTGGAACTCCCTCCCTCCAAACATCAGCATCTCAGACTAGATAAACTCATTCAAAAGTCAACTCAAAACTCACCTCTTTAAGAAAGCATAATTACACCTGACTCCATTCCAAACCTTATCTTTAATTTGTCTGTATTTTGTTTTCTTTTTCTATAAGTATGATTTTCTTGAATGACCTCCAATAAAGCACTATATAAATTCTATCAATTACTATTAACAGTCAAAAGATGACCAATGACTCTGCTATTGGTGTCAGGGGGAACTGTCAAGTGTGAATTAATCCAATGTATTACAACACTCCTGCTGCTGCTGTTAATAGGCTATAACTTTAATGCCATGCATGTAGGCTACTTCCGGGGCAGCAATGCATCTCACTCAACATGATTGTTTGAATAATTTTTTTTTTATAAAAAAAATAAAATTAAAAATCTGAGATTTTTCAGAGATGTGCTATAATCGTCCGATTAAATCGGCCGGCCGACATGTCGGTCGAACCCTACTAAAAACCTTGGTCAATACACTCACTCCTCAATATCATGCATGACATTGACATGACCATAAAAAGCTCAACAATGAAGTAATGAGGATGAAGATAATATACTGTACCTGCGGGTTGCAAGTTCTGTTGGCATAGGGGCAGCTCACATCATAACACATGACTTTGTAGACAGCTTGACCTGAGGATGCTAGGTAACTGGTTTCACATTGGTTGGTTAAAGACACGTCTAAAAAGATGTTTTCAATTTAACATCAACATGTATTGTTCAAATAAAAAAATGTTCTGCACAACCAAATCTTTCAGTCACTCTCTCCATTGGTCCTGATCCTGTCATTGCATTGCTTATTGAGAGGATACACAGCAGTGGCCGCCCAGTAGGAGATGACAACAGTCATCAAGAGAAAGGTGATGACTGGGAAGAATAGTGTAGACATGATGTGACCCATGGCTCTGCAACAACACAGGAACCACAAGGGCAGGAAAACAACTGCATTATACAATTTCTTTTTAAACCTCATAATTTAAAGGTGCTACGACGAGGAACTTTTAAATATTTCTGAAACAGTCTAATTTTTCTTCTAATGATCAAAATTACATGTAAACAAGACAGCCAACAAGACCATCAGGGTGGTAGGATGGCCTAGAGGTAATGTGGCCGACCAGTAACCATGAGGTCGCTGGTTCGATCCCCGCACCGGACAGGAGGGTGTGAGTCGTAAAACTAGCAGAGGCTGGTATTGTGTCTACGGTGCCCACCATCTCTACCATTGTGTCCTTGAGCAAGACACTTAACCCCAAAACTGCTCCAGGGGCGCTGTACTGCGGCTGACCCTGCGCTCTGACCCCCTCTGAAGTGTGGTAACTCGAGAGGGGATATGCGAAAAGACAAATTTCAATGTGCCTCGTGTACAACTGACAAATAAAGATAAACTTAACTTAATGCTATATTTTATATAGTTTTTTCTTAATGCCTTTGCACAACAACATCTGTCATAGTAAAATCACTGCTACTTTTGTCCAAAGGGGGCACAAGAATGAACTGAAAGCGAAAGTTCCTCAGAGCATTTTTAAAGGGCGTTTACACAACTTAATAATACTTATTTTTAAGGTTCATACTTGCTAGCCTCTCTGAGCAGAGCAATAGCCACCTGGACTCTTCTCCTTAAGAAGACCAACATCAACATGATGGAAGCTTCTGTCACTCCCAGGGACAGCACTGACAACAAAACAAACAATGTGTTATGCTCTTTATATGGTTATGTCAGGCCATGGTCGCTTCATAGTTTCATTTGTTACATTTCTGCTTCTGCTCTAATTCCCCACAAAATAATTGTGTTATCCTATTCTGAATAAATACATGTCCTTAACTAAAAGTCAATTTGCATGAAATAAAAATGAGCTAATTTAATGTTCACTGTTCAAAATAGATTTGTTTTATATATTTATTTTTTTATTTAAGTGATGCGGTACATGACAAAACATTGAGAGACATGACAAAAACACCATTGTGTGTGGGACAAGACAAGCTATCAGAGACAAGACAACAACAACAACAACAACAACAACAACAACAACAAAAAGAACAACAAGTAATAAAAATAAACAAATAATAATATATATTATTATACATATACGATAAAGAAATAGAAAAAAAATACAGAAATAAACTAGTAGTAGCTCATGGCATATTGAAATATTGGATGTGAGTGTGCGTGTGTGTGTTTGTGTGTGTGTTTTTTGGGAGGGAAAAGAACTGCGGCTAACTTCTGTGGGTAGTTGTACAGGTAGAGTTTGGCAGAGTAATTGAGAATAAAGTCAGAAATTAAAGTAAATAACTAGGTAGTGCGTCTCCCCCTCCCCCTCCCCCCCCCCCTCCTTTGGGGCGGCAGTGGCGAAGTGGGTAGGGAGATCGCCTCTGGAGTGCAGGGTCGGAGGTTGGATCCCCCGCCTACCCGCCACATGTCGAAGTGTCCCTGGGCAAGACACTGAACCCCAAATTGCTCCCGATGGTTCAGAAAGTGCTTTTCATGGCAGCTACTGCCATCGGTGTTTGAGTGTGTGTATAAAATGTGTTAAGATTTGTGAAGCGCCTTGTGACCCTGGTCTGTGAAGGGCGCTCTATAAATAAAGCTTACTTACTTACTCTGCTTCGCTTCCTCTCCCCATGAAGTCACTCCCCTATCTTTTTATTTGATTTTTTATTAAATTAAAACTTTAATTCTTAATGAGGCAGGAGGGGCTCATCTTTCAGTCGCCGCTGGACCCTAGGGAAGGCTGATGGATTGGATTTATATAGCGCTTCTCTCGTACTCAAAGCGCTTTTACAGGGTTCCAGCTATCATTCATTCAAACAGTCATAATGGAGGTGGTGAGCCATTCAGCGCCTGTGGCCCCTCTGACCACCACCTCAGACATACAGCAGTCATACACATTCACACCAGGCAAGGTGGGTGACGTGTCTTGCCCAAGAACACAACAACCATGACACAAGTGGCAGGGCGGGGATCAAACCGCCAACCCTCTGATCATTGGCCGACCCGCTCTACCACCTGAGCCTTGGTCACCCCGATCTGGTAGCCTGGGTTTGCCTCCTGACAATCTTTCAGCCTTTGCGAATAAAATCAAGACCCATTTGGATCTTTCCAGGTCTTTTCAATAGGGTGCAGATTTATTAAAAAAAATGTATACCAATGATCTCTTTGTTTCAAGACCCCTGGGGGGGGGGGGGACTTGGGGCTTGGGGGTGGAGAGGGAACCAAGGAGGGAGATTAAATATATATGCATGAAAATAATAGAACATTATAGAACAATTTCTTGTTAAAAACTGCTATAGAGCAACCTGACACGAATAACATCATAAAAAACTATGTAGATTTTCGGGAAGCTCTTTCTCTTATTTTGGCGATCCAGCAGGCCCTGTAAACACTTTGCTTCTGCCATCTCCGCCCCCTCCCCCCCTTCCTGCAAACCCAACTCCGTTGTGATTGGTTACCTTGCGAAGGGAAGTCGTGATTCTAAATGTCTGCAAAGAGTCGGCCTGGGAGGGACGCGAACTCGGGTCTACTGCTTCGTAAACCATTTCTCTACCGGCAGCGCTAAACGAGCACTGGTCTAATGTTGTCACCCCCTGCTATATATAGCAACCTGGGAGCTTGCCTGACCATATATGGCAAAAATCTCTGGTGACACACTTTTACCGGAAATTTGAACAAGATCGGCTCGACTGGCTGCCATAGTTTTTAGTGCTCTGCACAGCCACCCCAGACGGTCAGCAGGGAATACGTCGAAATGCATGTACGTAATTACTTGATACTCTAGTATGGTTAAACATGACTATAAATCATTATAACAACGTTTATAGGTCATAAAAGTCGAAAAGTATCATAGGTCCTCTTTAAGTATAATAAAGCTGATGATAACAAGAAACTTCTTGTGTGGGACTCTGTGTCACTTTGTGTATATATGTGTGTGCATGTGCGTGTGCGTGTGTGTGTGTGTGTGCGTGTGAGCAGAAGAAAACATTATCCAAACATGATACACTGAAGTCTTGCTCAAAATCCCAAATGAAACAAAAAATGAAAGAAAAACAATAGTAATATTAAATCAATCCGATGAAAATGTTCAGGACAATAATAATTAATGAATCCATAACCTGAATTAATGAATGTGTACAGATTATTATATTATTATTATTATTATTATTATTATTATTATTATATATTATTATTATTATTATTATTATTATTATATTATTATTATTATTATTATTATTATTCCTTTTCACTTCCTTTTCCTTTGTTTTCCCCTATGTATATATATTTAGTACACAGGTTACAAAAACAATGTCTGATTAAGTTTTTTTGCACGGTTGGTAAATGACAAATGAGGCATGATGCATACATGAATAAGGCAGATGTGTCAACAATAGTCTGATAAGCCCAGGGGCCTATTGCATAAAAGTGGAATAAAGACATCCAGGATGATTGATAAAGCCAGCCTTGACAAAGTCTAGCCTGGGCACTTCGGATTAGTCAGTTGCATAAACGCCAATCCAGGATGTAAAGGAGCCGCTTTGTCAAGCCAGGTGTAAGTCATTAGGCTCGTTCGACCTGTCGCCGTCTTGCTAAGACCTGCGCAATTATGACGCTCGTCTTGCTGAGCGCACTGCATTATGGTTAGACTTTTTGTCCCACTTGCACCCGCGGCTGGCTGCGGCTCGGCTGCTTGAGACTTTGAAGTCCCGCGGTATCAAGACGGACACAGACACTGGAGCAAGTCGCTGCAGTTGCTCCCCACGGGCTGCGGGAGCGAAATGTCTGATGGGAAACGTCTTGCTGACAGGCGGAGCTGAGCGCTAATTGGGAGTTTAAACCCCGTGCCTTTGATGCGTTTCCCCAATTGGTTAGGCAAAAGTCTGACATCACCGCTCAAAATTAAATTACGATCCATTCTTTTTGATTTTAATTTATGTTTAATCATTAGGCCGCCACAATATGCATTCAAGCAGAAATGTACTTAATCAGAGTTAAACCTCCACTGATCTGAACCCTTGACATAGAAATAATTTGGATGTGTAACTCTCCTGTATAGATATATTTAAAAGTGAACACAAACTTGAGTCACATAAGATCTTGGTGAAGTGATTTTTATACCATTAAGATTAAATCATAGGCTTATTTCAAGTGATCTAAATGGTCTGGGAATTGTATTTTACATGTAGTGTCGCAAAGCCAGACCAAAACTACAACAAGTAGTTGTTTGTTACACATCATAATACAGTTCATCATATCCATCTCTACAATAATAATAAGGGATCTTTTCTTAGACCTTCTTTAACTTTATTTAGGCCGATCATCTTCGTTATGTGAAGGGAGAAATACTAAACCTCCTTTATTTGGATTTGTAAATTATTCTTTATCACTTAAAATTAGGTTTTCTAGTAAAGTAACAAGAAAGATAAAGATGTGTGGGGAATGGGGATATTATATCTCGTTTCTTGTTTTGAAAATGCCCCTCGCTTTTAAAGTGTTTACTCGTCTTTGTGTTGTGTTCTGCTTCTAATCGGTTGTAGCATGTGTGACTCTCCTGCGAATATGTTTCTAATAGGCCTTCAAAATAAAACTAGAAAACGAACTGCATCCGCAACAAGGACGCTACTTCCGACTCGGAGCTGTCCGGCTTCAGTCAGGCTTTTTCGTCACTCCCCCGACTGCACTCGGCTACTCTCGTCTACTTTCCAGACGAGCTGAAAGTTAGGTCGAACGAGCCTATTCTGTTAAGTGCCAGCCCACAGCTTTCAGAAGTAGACCCAGAGATCGAACACAGATTTACTGATGTAAAAATGTAAAAGACGGCCCATTTTCCCACAATGCCTTGCTAGTTTAAACCGTAAGTCAGGGGGCAGTTCATTTTATACAGGGGATGTCATCTCTGCCGACTAATCTTGATGTCCCTGCATTGTTTTATGATAAAATAGTTGACAGTGAGCAGTCTGCAGGTGCATTTAAAAAATAGAATATCATGGAAAGTCATTACACAAAGTGAAATATGTCAGGCCTTCTTTTTGGATGGTAAATGGTAAATGGACTTGACTTATATAGCGCTTTTCTAGCTGATTTTCTCAGCCCCAAAGCGCTTTACATATCTTACCACATTCACCCATTCATACACCGATGGCAGTAGCTGCCATGCAAGGCGCTCTCTGAACCATCGGGAGAAATTTGGGGTTCAGTGTCTTGCCCAGGGACACTTCGACATGTGGCGGGTAGGCGGGGAATCGAACCTCTGACCCTGCACTCCAGAGGCAATCTTCCTACCCACTTCGCCACTGCCGCCCTGGATGATTGATTGATCATGGAATAAAAAATCCAGTATCTCAAAATATTAGAATATTGCATACAACCAATCAGAAATGTTGACTTTCTGAAAAGTATGTTTATTCTAGATTAATTTCACTTAATGTGTAATGAATCTAGAACATATTTGAGTTTCACTTTTTGAATTAAATGACAGAAAAAAGGAAACTTTCATAGATATTTAATTTTGTTTTAGATGCACCTCGATATAGTTATAAGTACAAAGTGAATTTATTTGACCCACATTTGCAACGTCATCTACCATCGATAATAATTGTATAAATATAGCCCGCAATATGAACAGACTATCACATAAATTATTATAATTTATATAATTTCATCTTAATGTAATTATAATTAAGTTAATTATAAATGGTTCAGGTTAAATAATAAAAAAGAAGAACTATTTAACTAAATGACAATGCAGTCTTTTATATGGTACTTTAAAACAGGTTATTGAAACTTAAGCATTACACAGAAGATCATGGAATAACTGTTAAACACCTTCATCTGACAGCTGACTGAGCCAGTCAGGCAACAGAATAAGTTTATCCTTTACGTTTAGCCTGGTCGGGACCAGGCTAAACGTAAAGGATGAATCTCCATGGTAACTTATGTCCCTCCGCTTTTATGCAACCGGATCATGGCTAACGCAAGCCAGGATAACCGAAAAATCCTAGGTTAATCCCTTATCCTAGTTTTATGCAATAGGCCCCTGCTTCACTAAGGATTGAATGATTAGGACATGTCATTTGAACAGTCTGATATTGATGTTAGAAAGCAGCTACAAGGAACCTTTAAATATTTTTGAAACATTCCAATTTTTCATCTGATGATCTTTTTTTTAAAAACAGCAAACAAGATCAGTGCAAAGATAAGATTTTTTTGGGGCATTTTCAAACTTTATTTGATAGGACAGAGTTGAAATGGGGAGACAGAGAGAGAGGGGGGATGACCTGCAGTAAAGGTCCACGGGTCGGATTCGAACCCGCGACCACTGCAACGAGGCCTGAGCCAATATGGTACGTGCTCTATCCACTACGCCACCGGAGCACCCCGAAAGATGGATATTTTTATATAGTTTTTCTTAATGGCTTTGTGCGGTTGCGGTCACTGTCTGTAAATTTGAACAACAGCTGGCCTTGTAAAAAATTTTTAAAGACATGTGATAAAAGAGAGACAGACTTACATAGTATGAACCAGGTCTGTGTGAGTTGTAGATAGACCTGTAGGTCAGTGTGAAGGCCCATCTCTGCAATGGAAACATCAGAGCCTGACATGTGTCTGAGCTGGGACAACTTCATGGAGCAGAACCACATACCTGTGCACACAAGCGCACACACACACACAACACACACACACACACACACACACACACACACAAACAAAAAAGGATTTTGAAGAAGACTAGCAGATCTCAGAACACGTTGCACAATGTATTTTAGTATTTATGCCTTATATTGTGAAGTTCTATAATTTCAAATATGTGATTTTATAAACGTTTTGCTGTGCGCTATTAAAATGATGGATAATGGTTGAATTGCTGTGTCATAATCTGCTTGTGTTTACCTCTGTTACGCAGCCATCAACACAAAGGCAAGTGTTGCTTAATCACGCACCAAATTAACCTCATAAAAGATGGAATCAGCTATTCTGGAGACACTTTTTGTCAAAATCAGTGAATAGCTCCTCACAATCCGCTACTTGTCCATACAGTGTGTACGTTTAAAAAAAACACTGATGATAATACACATCCTATGCTCTGTAAACTGGTATGTTGCTAGCTAAGGTTGGCGCCCTTTGTTTATACCCGTTGTTTACACCAGTTAACAGGGCCTAGGCTGTGTATTAACACTGGATTTTTTTTTCAGCGCACACACATGGATGGACAGTTAGCAGATCTTGAGGAGATATTCACTGATTTTGACAAAAAAGTGATTTTGACAATGGCCGCGTTTCCCAGATTCGTTAAGAGCCTCTTTGGAGCTTAGTGCTTCTTTGGAGCGCTCTTAAGAACGCTGTGAAAGAAGAATGCGTTTCCCAGAGTCGTTCTTAGCGAAAGAAGCTCTTTCACTAAGACAGAAGTGTAAGATGGAGCTGACCCACTCTTACAACCTTCTTAGCGACCAAATCGTCAGTGATCATGCCGCGTCAGGGAAATTTATTTCCTCCACTTTTCGGAATAATAAAACAATGCTCAATGCGGACCTGGCGCAAGAAACATAGACTAATAGTAGAGAAAAAAAATGTTTTAATGAATTAGACGTTTACGTTTTCCACACACATGTGAGTTTATAGTACTACACATAAAAAAACATGAACAACCCTGTGGCATTTCACAGATATCAAGGAAACAGATTTAATTGAACAGCTGAACCTCATCCAGAGCGGCTACACCTGCTACAAAGGCGTTGCCAAAGTCTGCGTGTGTGAGAAACCATGGCTGCAATACAACACATTCTCGCTGCGAACCAACAATCGCCGTGCGCGAAGCCAGATGTTTTACATAAATGCATACATGCGTCGGCACTTCTCCCCACTGGACGTGCTATCAGACCGGGCCGTCCAGGCAAAGTACCGGCTGCCCCGTGCGGAGATCCAACGGCTGATCAATCTGGTGTCTCCACACATCCAGAGCAACCCGCTGCAATTTTTCCTTCAGCCCGGATATGCAGCTCCTGACTGCGCTGCGTTTTTAGGAACATATCAACCTCTTCTGAGGTCCAACAACCCCTAGCCCCTACCTCTTCACCACCAGTCACCAAGCAAGCACTGATCACTAAACCATAAACCCACAACCACCACATCACCCATATCAACTGTCAGGCCTGAAGGCTGAAATAAATAAACAGAACCAGCAGATGTAGGCTACATGTAACGTCCTGCACACTATCATTTATTGCTGCAGTATCCGGGTGCTTTACCTGAAAGTCTGGCACTGGAATGTTAAGGAAGTAGTGTTGCATACAGTATGTGGAGTAAGTGTCCACGTTTCTGAGGTGACCATGTAAAGTGGAAATTATAGCGGAAAAACATGCTGTGCTGAAAGGGCGCACAATACGCACACATTTTGATCCTACGCTAAGATAAATTACAAATTGCCTGGGACTTTTTGTTGCTAGGTTTGACACCCTCATTTCAATGCAAAATTATCCACACAATACATGGTTGAAAAGGAAACCAAAGTAGTTTGGGGAGGGGTGGCTCCGCGCTGTCTTTACTGGGCGTCTGCATCACCTGCAACGAAGGGAGATTGATTAGTGAAACCTTCTCACTCTTCCTTTTTGTTTGGTTCTGGAACTCCTGCCACTTCTTCCTCACAGCACGCCAGTCACGCAGGCCACATGGGCTGGAGGGGGACATATTTTCGGCTATGGCCTGCCAAACACGGTTTTTCACCGTGATGTTCTTTTTGCCCCTTGTTCCCCCGAATAAAACATCCCGGTGCGGCCAGTCCTCGCCCACTAAGACGCCCATCTCCTCCGCGGTAAACAACGGTGCCCGCTTGTTTCTTTTGCTGCCGGTTTCTTCCATTCTCACATGTGTGTGCCTATATCCACGGGGGTATATATGTGACACTTGTTGCCACACACACACAGACACACACACACACCCGCACCCACACATCCCCACACACACACGATACATGCGTAGTCTAATTCCACCTGTGTGTGGGGGACCACGGGGCGCTGTGTGTGACTTATGCACTGATAGAGGTGGGGTGATCAATTTGCCTGGCATCGATTTATTCAGTTTCAGCACCACCGCGGTGGACAGCTCCCACTAAGAGCGTCTTTCGATGCTTCTTTCGCTTCATCTCACGGCTCTCCAAAGAAGGGACTTAAGACGGCATCTGGGAAACACCCGTATCTTAGCGCTCCTTCTTAGGCGAACCCTTCTTTGGTCCCAAAGAACGATCGAATCTGGGAAATGCGGCCAATAAGCGTTCTCCAGAATCACTGACTCCACCTTTAAATCAGAGATCTTGGTCAGACGTCCCTGCACTAGAGTAGAGTTGCCCTCTACAGTATAGCTCTTTCAGCCATCAATCATTGAAACTAGCCAAACCAGGGAAACTCTTGAGTCACCACAGTTCAGTGGAGCTTTGCCACCCATTACCTATAAGTATAAGGACCTAACTCTTATATACAGTATTTAATATATATTCAGATGGCCAGGACGATGATGATTATGATGATGACTATGTCATTGTGAGCTTTGCAGGTAAAACCACCTAGACCTGCTAGGCCTTGTTAAAGAAAATTGAACTTCAATCTTTGTAAAATATTTACTTTACATAAACCTTAAATTAGTAATTTTCTAATGGAGTTGTCTTGCTTTTATATAGCATTACAGTTTATGAGATAATATAAATGGCACAATTTACCCCAACATAATCTCTCCAAAGGCACAACTTGCCCCGCATTGGGGGCCAGTTGTGGGACAAGACCACTTTTTTTCCAAAAGCTATATATTATAGCTAGATATTTTTGCCAGGGATGCACCACATCCTGAAATATACAAACTGTAGATATTTTAGTTGGAGACATTACTGTCAAGGCCTCACTTTAAAGTCACTTTGAGTAAAAAGTGGCACAACTTAACCCACTCTCCCCTAAGTACTAAGTATTATTATTATTTTCTCACTGCTTAACTAATTGAACTTTATTGTTGTGTAAGATAATGTTGTCTTCTTCCTTTCCCCTTTTTTCCTTTCTTCACTCCCTTCTCTTAGTTCAGTGCGTGTAATTTTTCTAATTATCTGTATGTTGTACCACGATATCCCCTATGTTTTGTTTACCTTGTTGTTTAATGTTGTTGTTATTTGTCTGCACACTTTGGCCCTCATTTATCAACCTTGCGTAGACCAGAAATTTGGGTGTACGCACATTTCCACGCAAACCTCGGCATTTATCAATATGGACGTGAGCGTAGGATACGCTCAAATCCCACGCCAGCTCTCAGCTCGTGTACGCAAGTTTGTAAACAGCATGGACTCGCAGTGCAGGCTGTGCCGGGTAGCCAATTACTTTGTTGGACAATTATTAGAAGATAATACAAATGCAGTGTTTGCTCAGACCGAAATAAAGATATTAATCACTTAAAAATGTGCAGCTTATGGTGTGCAACTGAGTAGGAGCACTGATTCAATAGTGCACACACTGGCCACTTAGGAGCGCTGCATGGGACTGCGTAAGGGCAGTTGTCTCCGTCTGGAGCAGCTGGGGGGACACTGAGGCACGGGGTCTGCATTCATTCAAAATGTTAGCCACAGACACAGTATTAAATATGTAGTAGGCCTACACTGCTCTTTATGATAAAAAATACACGGCACAACATTCAGCTTAACATTTTATTTATTTGACGCACTTTTTAGATGTTAATTCCTCTTTTAATGTCTCATTGATCGCTTAAGCGAGCAATTTATTTCCACCGTTAACTGGCACGTTTTTCCGATCTGCTGGTGGAGCAGGACAGTGGGCGCTCTCACAGCTGATCGTTGCCGGGTCGGCTTGTGCAGCTGACGGCCGGGCTGACCACTCGTGCTGTCATACAGACACAGTAAAACGCAAAATGTGTATGTTAATTTTTAGTTTTTACAACCCTTTTGAGTAGTGCTATCTAAAAGGGCCAATACATTCTAATCATTCAAATCTCTGCAGACCTGTATTCATTTTATGGGGACCATTACCGGACAGTTGGTGCATCTGTTTCTCCTCTACCACTTATATTATGCCCGCACCCTCAGTTGGTTGCATTTCAGAACAGCAACACACTTTTTTTAGTGGCGATTTTTGAGTCAGACCACTTTTTCTTCATCTATTCAAAGAAATGGCGACATATAATTGTATATGCTGTTTTATAGCATTTGAGCAATAGCCATATGTAAACCTAAAATGCAAAATCCTCAGCTGGAGATCTTTTGTTGTCAACACCAACGCTGTTGACCGCAGCAGTTATTTTCTTCCTAACTGCTGCCTTCTGTCGTTCTTTGATGCCGCTTGTAATGCTCCGAAATGAAACTCTTTATTTTTCTACTTTCGCTGTTATTCTGTCAATTTCTACTTCAGATAAGTTCCTCTTTTGTACCGTAATGCGCATATCCATGTCGCAAAACCTCTGGGCGAGGCCTCTAAACTGAGAAAATATAGGGGCGTGGTACGATTGTTTTCAGCCGCCGCATTTATCAATAATGGCCTGGCGTACGCCGAGATTGGCGAGATACGACTGTTTGATAAATCCCACGCGATACCTGGCGTAGGGAGGTATTTGCGCCAGAATCTGCACCAGTTTCCACGCAAGTTTGATAAATGAGGGCCATTCTGTCTTGTACAATTAATAATAATAATAATAATAATAATAATAATAATAATAATAATAAATAATAATAATAATAATAATAAGCATGCCATATGTAGAAACGCCATATGTAGAAACGCCATATGTAGAAACGCCATATGTAGAAACGCTGCTTTTATTTGAAAAACTAAACCAAAAAAAGCTAAGGGTAATTTGCGTTAAAGAGTGCAGAGCCCTGATTACACACCGTATGCCAGCAGCAGCACCACAGTGAGGATGGTTGTCCACAACATCAACCCAGCTGTGAACCTCAGCAGCAGGATGAAGAGCAGGCTCACAGCCATGGACAACAGCAGACCTCTGTTACAGATACAAGGGAGAACAAACACATTATTAAAATGAAAGCAACCATGGATGGAGTTGCAACTTGAAACTTAAATACACACAATCACTTCTCTGAAACCGATTTCCAATGCATCAGTGTGCATCAAAGTTTTCATGTAAGATTGTATTTTTGGCGTAGTTTTGTAATGTTGGCGCTGGTGAGAAACAGCATTTTGTTTCAGTGGTGTATGCAATTACAGCTCTGAAATGACAATAAAGTAAATGTTGAAATCTTGAATTTTAATAGTTACATTGACTTTAATAATTTCACTTTAAATGCTGGGAAAATCCAGTTAATGGCTATTTTTGGTAGACTTTTATTCCTGCAATAGTTCAATGTATTTACTCTCTGTTGTCCCTTTGTATAGTTGTTTCTAACTTTCTATTGTTGGTGGGGGGGTCAGCCCTTGCTTTGTGGATTCAGGTTGCCTTCAAACACACAAAGGATTATGTTAAAAAGGATGCAGCATAACATTCTGTGCAATTCAGCGGTTCAGTAAGAGCAATTACGGCTTTGCAAAAAGCACTGCACACAGTATTATTTGTTTTAATGATATCTGGCCGTTTGCGAACACTGGCTATAACAGAAATCTTCCATAAAATCCCAGGTTTCACTATAAGCTATTTTAACTAGTATGACATTTACTTTGATATGAAATGGGGTGGGTTATACAATCCTTCACATTTTATTTGAAGACGCAGTAGATCACACACACACACACACACACACACACACACACCACACACACAACACACACACACACACACACACACACACACACACACACACAACACACACACACACACACACACAACACCACACACACACACAACACACACACACACACACACACACACACACACACACACCAGTATACTACACATTTGGAGAAATACTGTACACACACACAGCTTTCCTCTCTTGCCTTTTTTGCAGCAAAAGTTTTGCTTTCAGCTGTGATTCCCCACCAGCTAGAGCTGATAAACTCTTTCTCTTAAGCAACACGCGATCTGCAGTAGTGGACAGTCACAAAGTAAATTTACGTAAGTACTGAATTTAGGTACTTTTTTTAAGGTTTACAGTGCGTTCCAAATTATTATGCAAATTATATTTTTCTCAGATTTTCCTAAATAGTCGGTGCAAATGACAGTCAGTATCATTTTCAAGTCATCAACCGTTAGAGTATGATTCAAATTTTATTGAACAAACCTCTCAATAATAACAGTATTTTTTTCAAAAATAAAATACTCAAAATGCACATTCCACCGTTCAAATTATTATGCACAACAGAGTTTCAAAACATTTTATAGGTTGTAAAGAACAAAAAATGGTCATTTGTTGAATTTGCAGAATGTGGATGTCATATTTAGTGAAATCAAAAGCTATTTCAATCAAAAACATCTTAACAGGCCAAGTTACATGTTAACATAGGACCCCCTCTTTGATATCACCTTCACAATTCTTGCATCCATTGAACTTGTGAGTTTTTGGAGAGTTTCTGCTTGAATATCTTTGCAGGATGCCAGAATAGCCTCCCATAGCTGCTGTTTTGATGTGAACTCCCAACCTCATAGATGTTTTGCTTGAGGATGCTCCAAAGGTTCTCAATAGGGTTGAGGTCAGGGGAAGATTGGGGCCATACCATGAGGTTCTCTCCTTTTATGCCCATAGCAGACAATGACACAGAGGTATTCTTTGCAGCATGAGATGGTGCATTGTCATGCATGAAGATGATTTTACTATGGAAGGCACTGTTCTTCTTTTTGTACCACGGAAGAAAGTGGTCAGTCAGAAACTGTCACAACTTCAGCCAGCATTTAGTTTTTTTCACATGTCTGTTTCCTAGTTCTAATACTCATGTCATTTCAGACCATGCCACTCCCTCCTGCTCTGCACTAGCTCCTAATTACATTCACCTGGTCTGCCCATACTCACCTGCTCCCCATCAGCTAATCAGCCCCTCAGTATATATTCCACTCCATTTCCCCTCAGTCAGTTGCCAGATTGTTTAGTGTGTTCCCCAAGCTCTCCAGCTTCCGGACATGATCCTGCATCTTGATCCTGCCTGCTATTTGTTTTTGACCTGCATTCTGGACTTTGGACCTCCCTTTTGCCTGCCCCAACTGGACTTGTTTGCCACGCTGTCTGTCGACTAGTGATGGGTAGATGAGGCCTCGTGAAGCGTTGCGACACATTACCCAAACTGTATTGATACTGTGTCGGTACTGTGTCACTGTGCTGCTCTATACTGACACCTGCTGGATCTTAAAAATCATTACCGGCAACCCAATGACAGACTCAACTGACATACTGATTTAAGACTTGCTATACAATAATATAATTTAACTTATTGTATTTTATATTGTAATATTTCATATCTTAATCAAAGTTTGATTATCTTTGATATTGTAGTGAAAGTTAGGGTGTTGAGTTCTGATAGATCAAGTGGGAACTAGGAATGTGAACATTAGGCTCGTTCGACCTCACTTTCAGCTCGTCTGGAAAGTAGACGAGAGTAGCCGAGTGCAGTCGGGGGAGTGACGAAAATGCCTGACTGAAGCCGGACAGCTCCGAGTCGGCTCGACCGTCGGAAGTAGCGTCCTTGTTGCGGATGCAGTTTGTTTTCTAGTATTATTTTGAAGGCCTATTAGAAACATATTCGTAGAAGAGCTACACATGCTACAACCGATTAGAAGCAGAACAAAAAACAAAGACGAGTAAAAACTTTAAAAGCGAGGGACATTTTCAAAACAAGAAACGAGATATATCCCCATTCCCCACACATCTTTATCTTTCTTGTTATTTTACTAGAAAACCTACTTTTAAGTGATGAGAAATAATTTACAAATCCAAATAGAGGAGGTTCAGTATTTCTCCCTTCACATAACGAATATGATCGGCCTAAAGACAGTTAAAGGTCTATTAAAAGATCCCTTATTATTATTGTAGAGATGGATATGATGAACTTTATTATTATGTGTAACAGGTAACATACAATTCCATGGCATAAAGATACCACGAATGTGACTCAAGTTTGTGTTCACTTAATAAATCTATACAGGAGAGTTAAACCTGCATGCTAATTATTGCTTTCCAAATTATTTCTCTGTCAAGGGTTCAGATCAGTGGAGGTTTAACTCTGATTAAATATATTTCTGCTTAAATGCATTCACTGCAGTGCAGGCCTAATGATTAAACATAAATTAAAATCAAAAAGAATGGATCGTAATTTAATTTTGAGCGGTGATGTCAGACTGTTGCGTAACCAATTGGGGAAACGCATCAAAGGCACGGGGTTTAAACTCCCAATAAGCGCTCAGCTCCGCCTGTCAGCAAGATGTTTCCCATCAGACATTTCGCTCCCGCAGCCGGTGGGGAGCAACTGCAGCGACTTGCTCCAGTGTCTGTGTCCGTCTTGATACCGCGGGACTTCAAAGTCTCAAGCAGCCGAGCCGCAGCCAGCCGCGTGTGCAAGTGGGACAAAAAGTCTAACCATAATGCAGTGCGCTCAGCAAGACGAGCGTCATAATTGCGCAGGTCTTAGCAAGACGGCGACAGGTCGAACGAGCCTAATGTGTCGATTCTCGGCTCGATTGTCAACTCGTGCTCAAGACGACTCTAAAAATAGAAATCGGTAGGCTAAATCGGGGGTTTTACTTTATTAGATGTTTTGGGGACATGGGAGACGTCCGTTATGAGAGTTCACGTGTGGTCACGAGCGCGCTGCAGGCGCTTCATTTCTGCTGTGTGCATTAAATGTCCAGTGTGGGTCAACAGTGCAGTGCAACATATGCAGCATAAAGTTATAGCATTCGTCTACGATCGTGATGTTAAATCACCTTCACACAAAGCCTCCGCCCGGACAAAGCAGCGAGTAGCGCTGTGACGGTGACTATCACCGGGAGACCTCGCAAGTATGAGAGAGTGAGTCGCCGCTCAGAAAAAGCTCTCTGTGGTTTGATGGATAAAATGATAACCGGGGCTATCCTGCCCGTTAACGTTGTCTACAGGAACGGCTTCCGCAATATGTCTCAAGTCTAAATAGGCTACACAGAGGCATGTCGGCAAGCTGACAGCGCGACTGAAGGGACTGTACAGTGAGCCGCTCTCCTCCGTTAGTTTCTGTTTTCAGCCGAGTAAGTTACATTCACCTCCGACGCATGGACAGCGTTTTTAAAATTAAAGGCTCTCATTTTATTATCAAAAAGGCTTTGATGCAGATGAAGTCTGAACACACACAGCGAGCGGCACCAGTGTTTTTTAAAGGAAAGCGCAGTTTATCAGCACCACAACTTCGTGCTGCTGCCGCAAAAAAAGGCACACTGCCTTTTCTTTTTTTTAATGGCACAGTAAATCGATCGATTTGTCGATTCATGCCTCCGACACGTCGACACGCAAATAATGAGTCGTTTAACATCCCTAGTGGGAACTGGGAAGAACCATATGAGATTACAAGGAAATAAAAACAAATACCTTATTTGCGGATATAAGATCAAAATGGTCCTACACGGCGGAAACTTTTCTTTTTCTCTCTGGCTCCATTATGGCTTGCAGATAAGATTTTTGTTTGAAATGATGAGTGATTGTTTTGGCAGAGAAGCATCCCGTTTACAGATGCGCTTCCTTTTAAACACAGTTTGGCGCGCCCGGCGAGCCGCATCGACAGGCGATACTGCAGCTGTATCGGTCACGTGACTTTCTTAAAGCAATACGCGCACCGACACAGGGCTTCGCTCTATGAGCTCGACACATGTGCCGACGCATCGCTGTTGCCCGACCCATCACTACTGTCGACCTGGTTTGTCATCCGCTTCCCATTAAAACTGTTTCTAAACGTGAACTGCATCCAGTGTCTTGCTATTGGGTTCTTGTCTGTCATT
The DNA here is from genome assembly GCA_026122265.1 of Ammodytes dubius. Classification (NCBI taxonomy): domain Eukaryota; kingdom Metazoa; phylum Chordata; class Actinopteri; order Uranoscopiformes; family Ammodytidae; genus Ammodytes; species Ammodytes dubius. Next base: position 2,998,467 of record CM047515.1, on the reverse strand, counting down.
TTCCTGAAACCTTGACAGAAACTCAACATACTTTGCCGAGGTCACTTTCACACCGTCAGGGACCCTAAAGGGGCCTACCAGCTCTCTACCCATGATTCCGTCCCAAAACATGACTGCCACCTCCTTGCTGACGTCGCAGCCTTGTTGGGACATGGTGGCCATTCACCAACGATCCACTACTGCATCCATCTGGACCATCCAGGGCTGCACAGCACTCATCAGTAAACAAGACTGTTTGAAAATTAGTCTTCATGTATTTCTGAGCCCAGTGCAACCGTTTCTGCTTGTGAGCATTGTTTAGGGGTGGCCGAATAATAGGTTTATGCACAGCTGCAAACCTCTGGAGGATCTTAAACCTTGAGGTTCGCGGGACTCCAGCGGCTTCAAATACCTGTCTGGCAGAAATCTTCCTCATTATGCCTTACCTGCACAAACCCATCTGTGCTCTGAATCAGCCACAAATCTCTTCACAGTACAATGATCACGCTTCAGTTTCTTTGAAATTTCTATTGTTTTCATACCTTGTCCAAGGTATTGCACTATTTGACGCTTTTCGGCAGCAGAGAGATCCTTTTTCTTTCCCATATTGCTTGAAACATGTGGCCTTCTTAATAATGTGGAACGTCCTTCTTAAGTAGTTTTCCTTTGATTGGGCTCACATGGCAAACTAATTATCACAGGTGTATGAGATTGATTTAAATGATCCAAGGCGTCCTGAGACACAATATCATACATGAGTTTGACACATATCGGCTCAAATGACCTTAAGTCAGAAAAGTCAGAAAGTCTTAAAACTGATTTTAAAACCCTAATCGACTCCGTCCTGACCGCTGGGAAACAATGTATCGTCTCTGGTCCCATGCTTTCGCCTCGATTTGGTGACATCAAATTCAGCCGCGCACGCCAACTTCATGTTTGGCTCAAACAATATTGTCTCTCCATGGGCATTCCCTTTGTCGACAATTTTAACGTTTTCTGGAACAGACCGACTTTCTTTGCCAGCGATGGTTTGCATTTAAACAAACAAGGGAAACATCTTCTGGCCAGCAATATGCTCTTAACAATAAAATCGGTTCCTAGCGTCACTCCTCTTGCAAACTCTGTCCAGCATGATTGACTATCTCCACACCTGGTCAGTCAAGAGGTAGTTAGCTCACGTGACACAGCCTCCATGACCACTAGTCCCCATGCATCTAGCGCCCCCTCCAGGCCTGGAACATCCATTACTATAAAAACTCACCCAATCCCTGTATGTCAGTCTGTCAGATCATCATTAATCCCTCCTCATAGATCATACAGGTCACGCCACAGACCACTTGGGATTACAAGTAACTTGAAAACTGTACCTATTATGTGTAATAGGTCAATTGTGTTGGACCACCACGCTGTTGATAACCCGGACATGAGCATATCAAAGCTAAACTCACCAAACATCCTCAAATCAAGAAAGGGTTTGGGTTTTCTTCACTTAAACATAAGAAGTTTGCTTCAGCATAATAAATTAGACCATGTTAACATCTTAGTATCTCAGGCTGACCCAGATGTCTTGGTTCTGACTGAATCATGGTTGAAGAGCAGTACACATGACTATGGTGGCAATACATGATTATAGTTTATTCAGAATAGACAGGACCACACGGGGTGGGGAGTGGCTGTCTATGTTAAATCACATTATTCTGTATCATTACTACATGCTGTCTCTGTTCGAAGCTGCTTTGAATTTATTGCTTTGGAATTGTCTTTATCGTCAAATGATTGTTATTGTAATTGGTGTGTACAGGCCCCCTTCAGCGGTAACTAGCTCCTTGAGTGAGCTAGCACATTTAATCTCTCCATATGTAAATAGAGAGGTCATTATGATGGGTGATTTTAACATTGACTGGCTTTCTGGTGCCTCTGAACCTTTTAAAGAAATCTGTAGCCACCTAAATCTTACACAAATAATAACTGAGCCCACAAGACCTAATCTAAAAAACCCAGCAAAATCAACTTTATCGATTTAATATTATCAAATCAAAGCAATAAAATAGTTTCTGCTGGTGTCTTTGAGCTTGGAATCAGTGATCACTGCCCGGTGGCCTGTATCAGAAGTATTCATCTTAAACAATCTCAACCCAAAATCATCATTAAGCGTAATTTTAAAGGTTTTAACGAGCAAGCATTTTTAATTGAACTCTATCAAAGTGACATTCATCTCACAAGTGAAATATCTGATGTGGAATTGGCCTTAGAATTTTTCACCAATACTTTCTCCTCCATTTTGAACAAGCATGCACCCCTTAAAAAGCACAGAGTAAAAAATAGATCAAACCCCTGGTTCACAAATGAATTGTCCGATGTATTTGCAGAGAGAAATAAAGCATGGTCCCTAGCTAGACGCTCTGGTGAAATCTCTAAGTGGACTGCTTTCAGACAAATCAGAAATAGGTGCATATCCATGGTTAGGAAAGCTAAATCAGATTACTGCCTCGAACTAATTTCCAACTGCTACTCCAACCCTGCACTATTTTGGAAGGCTGTGAATTATAACAAAAATAATTCTAGCACTATTCCCAATCAGTTAAAAATAAATGATCAGACTTTAAATGATCAGAAAGAAATTGGTTTAGCTTTCAATAAACACTTTATAGCTGCTGGTAAACTCTTTCACAATGGAGTATCTATGCCTTCCACCACCAGAAATAAAAATAGCATACCACCTGTCTCTAAAACTCCTCTTTTCAGCCTTGTTCAAGTTACAACAAGTATTGTTGTAGATGCGCTTCTTGCCATCAACCCCAGGAAGTACATGGGAGAGGACAATTTGGACCCATTTTCAATAAATCTCTCTGCACTTATCATATCAAAACAAATAACCCATATTTGTAATCTTTCCATCTCCTCTGGTATTGTTCCTAAAGTCTGGAAAAAAGCTCACGTCATTCCATTATATAAAGGGGGTGACAAAAGTGATCTCAATAATTACAGGCCAATTTCCAAACTCCCATGCCTGGCAAAAATTCTAGAATCAGTCATTAATACTCAGTTGAAAACCTTTTTATCCATTGCTTCCATTTTGAGTCCATTTCAATCTGGTTTTAGGGCAGGCCACAGTACCGTATCTGCTGTCACTTTGGTCTTAGACAACATTGTTACAGCTATCGATAAAAAAATGCACTGTGCAGCACTTTTTGTTGATCTGTCAAAAGCTTTTGATACTTTAGATCACCATTTGCTTTTAGAGAGGCTGCATGAAATTGGTTTTGATTATTCTACATGTAGCTGGTTTAGGGACTATCTCTCTGATAGACAGCAGTCAGTAAAACTGGGAAGCTACCAAACTGAGTTTTTAACAGTTACAAATGGTGTTCCGCAGGGCTCAATTTTAATAACATTGTTTCATCACTACAAAACTGCCATGCCATGACTTCCGGTGATGACGCGCTGAGAGAAAGCTAAAGACAGACGCTCCCGATCAATGCCGCCCTAAAAGTTAAGTTACACCGTGTTTATCGCTATAAAACTAAAGACAATCAAACTACAAGAGTTACCCAAACGGACCGATAAAGAAATGTCATCAGCTGGGAACACTCGAAGTGCCAAACAAAAGCAGGCCAACAAGGAAATGACTGACAGTGACTCCGAAGGCTCCAGCACCAGCTGCCCAATTGACGCTACTAATTTGGCAGCACAAATTACCAGACAAGTTGCTACTATGATGGAAGAGAAAATGTTAGCGTTTTCCCAGAAGCTTGATGTGATAACATCCAAATTCGAGCAGAATTCAGAGCGCATTACTGAAACTGAAAACCGCATTTCACGTTCAGAAGATATAATTGCTGAATTGGAGACCAAACTATCAGACGCTGAAGGGAAAATAGACGCTCTTACTCACCGGGTGGATGACCAAGAGGCGAGATCACGCCGAGACAATATACGCATATTCGGAGTCAAGGAGGGGACTGAAGGAATAGATGCGCTGTCCTTCTTTGAAACCTGGCTGCCCACAGCCCTCAACCTGGAGACCAAGAAGGGCCGGATTCGCCTGGACAGGTGCCACAGAGGCCTCGGCCGACCCAAAGCTGATTCACCCCGAGTTGTCATCATTAAACTCCACAACCCGAACGACAAGATGAAAATTCTTACGGCTTACAGCAAGAACAAATTGCTGGAGCTTGACGGAGTTCAAATAACTATTCGTCAGGATATCCCCCCAAGTGTTGTGCAGCAACGCAGGAGTTTCAATACAGTGTGCCACTGCCAACAGCTGATCGAAAATAATATCCGATTCAGGATGCACTACCCAGCCACTCTCCGATTCTCTTTCAACAAGAAGGAATACTCTTTCGGCACCGCCGATGAAGCCCGGAGAGTTGTGGAGACAATCACAGTGGTGCCGTAGGTAACGTTAACCTTAAACTGCCTACAGTGAACGAACAGAACTGTAATGATGAACCTGCAGCATTATTCTTTCTTTCCTTTTCTCTTTCCTTTCTTCTCTCTTCTCTTTATTTATATGCGATTAATACTGACTGACTCTGAGGTGATTTAAATGTGTCATTTAAATCGGTCATTTTAGGCCAAATAATGAACAAAGATGAGATGTTTACTATAACCTGTTTTTACTTAATTTGATTTTTTTCATATTAAAGCCAGATAATGAATTGACAGTAATTAACCGGCAGATTAATATTATTATTATTGTATTATTATTATTATTATTATTATTATTATTATTACTTTTTTTTTTTTTTTTGTAGCCTATATGTATGTTTGCTCTTTACAGCCTACTTATTTACTGTATTTAGCTGCGGTTATCAGAATACAGATATAAGGACACACACTGTCGTATTAAATGAAACTGTAGCCTACCAATTAATTACAAGAAAGAAAAAATATGAAAAGAAGGTTAATATATTATTATTATTTATTTATGTTTATTTAATTTTTTGGTTCCACCTTATTTATTTATTTTCTTTTTCTTTTTACATTAACCAAAGCGATATTTATTTATTTTTTATTTGGAGGTGTTTGACAGGAGTAAGGGAGCGTCGGTGGCTGTGTTCACTTGAGGAAGAATTGTGAACAGCAGCTGGACCGCTCTCATTGATTGTGAGCTATTTCTCAGAATCACGGAACTTTTTTTCTCCGTGACACCCACAATGGTTTTGACTGTGGGTGCTTTTTCTTTCTTTTTTTCTTACGTTTTTGTATGTTTGATGAGTTGTTTGAATACATTGGTTGTATATATGCCCCAAATGTTTCTCAAGGTAAAACTTACTCAGCATTTTGTTTTTCTCTTCCTTTTCATTGTTTTTTTTTTTCTAGCTCTTCACGACTGAATTATTGTATAGAAATGTTACAATCCTACCCAAACTTAACTAAAAGTGAATATTTAAAGCCCAACTATGTGAACAATCTCTATGAAAGATATGAATGATCTGAATATTATTTCTCAAAACGTAAATGGCCTTAATAATTATATAAAGAGGAGGAAGATCCTACAACAACTGAAAAAAGAAAAAGGAGATATATTGTTTCTTCAAGAGACTCATTTAACGCAAGAGGAACATAAGAAGCTGGGCAAAATTGCAAATGCACAAATCTATTCATCCTCATATACGTCATCAAGGAGAGGTGTAGCAACAGTTATAAAAAAAACATGTACCATTCCAGCAGACAAAAACCATAGTGGATAAAGAAGGACGATTTGTTTTGGTGTTGGGCAAGATAGAAAAACGTTGAAATGACTCTTATAAATATTTATTACCCACCAGATGAGAAAACTCAATTTATGAATGACATTATTGATTTAATAGTAACCCAAGGCAAAGGCATGGTTATTATTGGAGGTGACTTGAATCTTGTGTTAAATCCTAACGTGGACTCAACAGCAGGAATTAAACATAAATCTGAGAAAAATGCAAATATTTTGAGAAGAGCTTGTAAAGAGTTGGGAATGATAGATGTGTGGAGAACTCTTCATCCAAGAACAAAGGATTATACATACTACTCTAATAGACACTCTACATATAATAGACTGGACTATTTCCTCATGTTTAAAAAAGATATGACAAATATCACAAAATGCACCATTGGAACAATTACACTATCAGATCATGCAAACTTCACCTTAAAAGTGAACTTGAATTCAAACAAAGGGAAATACTTATGGAGAATGAATAACTCGCTCCTACAAAATGGAGACCTAAAAGATACAGTCAAAAAAACCTTAAAGGAATATTTGGAATTTAATGACACGGAAGACATTAATACAATAGTATAATTCTATGGGAAGGAGCAAAAGTCGTTTTAAGGGGTGAACTAATACGATACTCCTCCTTAAAGAAAAAACAAAGAGAACAACTTAAAACAGAACTTGAAATACAAATAAAAGCTCTGGAAGATAAACATAAAAAATCACTCGATATGAAATTAAACAAACTGCTAAAGAAGAAACGTGGTGAATTAGATAAATTGTTGACACAAGAAGTAGAGAAATCAATACTACTTACGAAACAGAAACACTATGATGGAGGACCAAAATCAATCAAAATGTTAGCTTATAGACTGAAGAATCAAAAAAGTAAATCTTATATAACTCAATTAAAGGATGACACATCTAAAGTTATAACAGACAAAAATGAAATTGCAGAAGCATTTGCAGGATACTATGAAGAACTGTACAAAGATGAAACAGACAAAACAAACTCGATAAGAACTGAATTATATCTTGACAAACTAAATTTAAAACAAGTCTCATCATTGCAAAACACTAACCTCATAAAAAGAATAACGGAAGAGGAAATATCACAACAAATTAAGAAACTAAAAACAGATAAGGCTCCAGGAGACGATGGGTACACCAATGAATTCTATAAAGAGTTCAGAGAATTATTGGTACCTCTATTACTAAAAGCCTATAACTTTGCCTTAGAATCAGGTATGTGGGCATCAACATGGAACTCATCTGTGATCACAGTTATTTATAAAGATGGAAAAGAAAAAATGGATACATCCTCTTATAGACCAATATCATTATTAAACACAGACCAAAAAATATTAACTTCTATCATAGCAAATAGACTTAAGGACATCCTGCCAGATTTAATTGATAGTGACCAAACTGGTTTTATCCGTAATAGATTCCTATCTGACAATGTAAGACGTACTCTTAACATAATTGACTTTTCCCAAAAACATAATAAGGATTTACTATTATTAACACTAGACGCGGAAAAAGCTTTTGATAGAGTACTGTGGCCATATATTTTCAAAACAGCAAAAGCTTTTGGATTTCACAGCACTTTCATCTCATGGTTAGAATTAATGTACAAAAACCCAATTGCTCAAGTGAGAGTCAATGGTACCCTATCAAGACGCTTTCACATTCATAAGGGAACTAGGCAAGGGGACCCAATGTCAGCGTTGATCTTTGCTATGTGTATGGAACCTCTTGCTGAGGCAATCAGGCAACAAGACAACATAAAGGGATTAACTATAGGGCAAGAATCTCATAAATTAGCATTGTATGCAGATGACATTATTTTATATCTTACTTCCCCTGAGCTCTCTCTCCCAGAACTAATGGAAACAATAAAAGAATACAGTGACCATTCAGGATACAAAATTAATGAAAATAAATGTGAGTCTATATGCATAGGTAAACAACTGACAGATTACTCTAAAGGAAACCTCAGATTTAAGTGGAACCAAGATAAACTGAAATATTTAGGAATAATAATCCATAAAGATTTAAGTAAAGTTCACGAAGTTAATTATCAGAATCTAGAGAACAAAATCAAACAGGATCTGAACAGGTGGAAAACTATACCGGACTCTCTTTTTAGTAGAGTAGACACAATTAAAATGATGATACTTCCACAATTCCTTTTCCTTTTTCAGAACCTGCCAACATCAATTCCTTCCCAAAGTTTTAAAAGATGGAATGGCATAATAACTAAGTTTATATGGAATAACAAAAGGAAAAGGGTCAAATTTAAAACATTAATAAAATCGAAAGAACATGGTAGACTAGCACTTCCAGACCTCCAAACCTATTTTCATGCCACACAAATAAATAACATAATGAAATGGACTAATGATAATATTAAAGCGAAGTGGCTTCCGATAGAAAAGGAACAAACTCCATTTTCAATAAAAACATTACCATTCATTGATAGAAAAGATATGACACAACTGAAAGGACAAAATAGATGGATTAACAATACTTTGTGTAATTGGAAACAAATTTGTAAAAAACACGATATAAATAAGGAATTACTCTATCTTAGAGAAATGGCATGGGATCCAGATTTCAAACCAAACAAAATGGACAGTGTCTTAAAAGTCTGGTCCTTAAAAGGACTACAAATATATTCACAAATAATAACTAAATATGAAGTAAATTCCTTTGATGATATTTTAAAGAAATATGATTTAGTCCAGTCAAATTTCTACAAATATTTACAACTTAGAAACTATATAAAAAC
>CM047515.1:2925971-2989896 GCA_026122265.1 Ammodytes dubius | reverse complement strand
GACATGTGTTATTTTCTCATGTTTATTTATAATTACTTTTCAATTAAGCAATGTATGTTTTATCCGATTACTCGATTAATCGATGGAATAATCGGTAGAATAATCGATTACTAAAATATTCGATAGCTGCAGCCCTAGACTGTATACTGGATTTTAATCCATCCTGATGGCAGCACAGACACCGCATGGATAACTTCGGGCGTCACCCCTATGCATCATCTCTCAGTAAAGGTAAAACAAACATTAAACATCAATCTGCATATGGACAAGCCTGCGCCGTTCAACAGCTGATCCATAGACTGTTTACTCTGACAGCTGCTGTCCGTCCGCGGCATAAATCCGCCTAGTAATGGTGCTGTAGACAGCATGGACATATAAAGAAAGGTAGACAGTAGTAACGCAAACCAATGTGATGATTGCACATATGCTATGCCAGCATCCATTTTTGTTTAATCAGAACACAACTGTCAAGTCAATCAGATTATTGTGATTAATTGTAGAGCAGGTCTCTTAACTTTTAAAGGAAGCCTATCTGAGGAGCACACTGGTAAATGACAAGTTATCTGTGATGGCCACAGCCGGATAATTAAATCATTTTAGAGCTAAAATAATTTTATTCAAGAAATTAACTAACTTAATGTCCAAAAATACTGTAAGTACAATGCTTGTCTAATGTTGCCAGAGTGGTTATGCCAGATGAACAGGAAAAACAAACAAACTGTTAAATGCAATATGACATTGCTATCTGATTTAGGTTCATTTTGGGTCATTTTACCCATCATGGCAACAATTGCCCCCCTGAGATTATTGTCAGGAGCCGCTACTGATTTAGAATGATTAGAATATGGCAAGTGCACTGCACACAGACTTTCTACCTGAGGCTGTACGGAAGACTTTTAAGAATGTGATGGTGATGGCAGTTGTAGCTTGTATATCGATTTAGCCCTGCTCCTAACCCCACACTGTGACACGTTGACATGATGTGCAAATGGACAAGAGAAAACAGATGGTTTCTTGGTGGCTGCCCATATTGCCCATAAATGCACGGGTGGGTGGTGGCTGGGTACTAATGTTGTTGCTATGGTTTTACAATGTAAGGCAAGTAAGGCAACTTTATTTGTGTAGCACATTTCGTACACAAAATTGCATATTAGTGCTTCACATTAAGACATGAAATAAAATAAAATAAATCAACTTGATTCTCTGGGTGACTGGCTGCCAGAAAGAAAAACACTGGTGTAATTTGCTGGTATTTTGGTTCTGGTGAGGACCCTGGCAGCAGCTTCTGAATCATTTGGAGATGCTGAAGACCTTTTTTCAAAAGCCCAATGAACTGATTATTACAGTAGTCTAGTTCACTGGAAATCAATGCATAGGTAACCTAGAGAAATCAAGGTCTTCTTGTGACATTATGTCTCTGACTTGTGCAATATATCCAGGTGTTATCCTGGACTGGGATTTACCAATTAAAAGCCACATCAAATCAGTCACCTCAGCACAATTGAGATTGTAGCTGAGGTGACTGATTTGATTGGTAAATCCCAGTCCAGGATAACACCAAGATTTCTAGCCTGGCTCTTATTTTTTAGAGACAGAGATTCAAGACGAGAGACAACATTTTGTCTTTTCTTCTTGGGGTCCAAAAACTGTTATCTCTGTTTTATCTGAATTTAGTTGGAGGAAATTCAGCTGTCACTGTAGTACTTTTCTGAGAGCATTCTCAGTGCTATGATAGGGCATGATTGTAAAGTCATATAAACTATTGAGTTAAATAGCAACAAGTTACTCATTTGTTACCTAAAAATGGTAAGTTTGATATACGATAGTTACTCAACACTGCAGTAACAAGACTGCTCTTCTTCAGGAGAGGCTTAAAGCCTTTGGAAAAAAATACAGATTGAAGAGAATTGTTAACAAGATTTAGGCCTTTCTCCAGGCTGCATAAAACTGATTTAAGTAAGCAGGTAAGAATGAGGATGCGTTTTGTTTAGAAAAAGTATCTTTAAGGTTTTATTTTTTTATCAATGGGATTAATGAGTGATATAAAGTAACGTCTGGGACCGCAGCAATAATGCATCTTTGTTTAGCATCAAGGTATTAATAGTCTGTTTAATACTTTGAATTTTATCATTAAAAAAGGATGCAAACTCACTATATTTGCTGATAGACTAGTTCTGATGATATTGGAGCAGGAGGATTAGTTAGCCTGTCAAAGGTAAATAACCAGCTTGAATTACGGTACTTGTTGTAAAATATAAAAACAAAAATTAGGACAAAGTTTTGAGCATGGAATTTCATTGAAGAAAGTGGGATCAGTACATGAGATGAACTAATTTGACCTCAAGAGAAGACAATGACATGCTGTTGACAGCTGTACATTGAGCTGCAAGTCAACCTTGATTTATTTTATTTTTTTCACATCTCACAAGCGTCTTAAAGAAACACAACTTCATCTGACATGCACTAAATTTAAAGCAGAAAACAGACAGACCGATTGAAAGCATTCAAATAGCATGTGGTTTATGTGAAGAGTGGTTTATGTCATGTGGTTTCATAAATTGTTTCAGGGCTTGAAACAATTTATGAAACGTGATGTTGTGATCTAATGTCTTTTCAAATGTTCATACAGGTTAATGAAAACAGAAACCAGCTCACGAGATTGGAAAAACAAATTGAAAAAACCACAATGTTCTGCCCTTTATCTATTGAAACAGTAAACAACGCACAAATGACGACATCAGTATCCTTTAAACTCAGTGCATGTTAGATGTCTCATAATCATCTGTAACTTTCCAAATATGAAAACCCACTTTACACCGGGATGGACCAGTTTTTTTTTTTTTTTTAACCTTTTCCACAATCTTGTATCGTAAACATTCTTGACATTTTGAAAGTCACAAAAAAAACTTTGGGTTAACGTGAGACACTGCAAAAATTGCAACCACCGCACCCCCCCCCCCCTCCCCCTCCCCCTCCCACCACTCCACCCCACCCCACACCACACACACACCCCACCCCTTTGGACTGACAACCCCACACTGTGCATAGAAACTCAACTCGCAGCTTTGTCCCTTCTTTCTTCAGCCAAATCAAGAGTAGCTCTGCTCATCAAGTCAGCAAACGTTGGGCGTAACTTCCACATACAGGCCAACCAAGAAAGGAAATGCAGATGAGGGCTCTCCTGCTGCCGTTTACAGGGCCCAGGTCAATGCTGCCTATGGCTGATTCACAGACAGCTCCGGCTTTTTGTCCATAAATCTATTGTCGTTTCTCTTTCTTTTGGCTATTTATCCTACTCAGCCAGATGTTGATGTAAAAAGCCAACAGAAAGGACACAGATACGTGCGTGTGAAGGTATAGGGGATCCTTTTAATTTTCATGTGGTTGTGTATGTTTAAACCTGTAAACTTCCCTTATTCGGCCCACTTTCCAAATCACACCTGCCTTTGTTCCACTTCATTCTATCAAGCAACACCTAAAGGAATATTCAGAACTATGACTTGTGTCTTATCTTTGTGTCCTTTGTACAACAGTTTGTATATATTACAAAAATGACAAAGTATAATATTTAGAAACATTTCTAAAAATAATCTTCATAGACCACTTTGGTTCTGGCTTGTTTTCTAGTGTGTAACTAAAAGCCAAAATCTAGGCTGGCTTTATGGATGGATTTTTTTTCTTCCATTAACACCTCCGTGACCAGTTCAAGCTTATTCAAAAGTGAGCTTCATGTTGTTTATGTGTGAGTAAACAAGGAGTTGTGCAACATCATGTAGTTATCCTGAAGATCACAAAGTTAAGAGGGTCAACTGATGTAGTCGAGTGTGGTAATGCAATTTCCCAGGAGGAATATCCTGGAAATTGAAGCGCTTCGTTCTTGATAAATAGAATGTGACCACTAAATGGACTGCCTTCCAGAAAAAAAGCACAATATGGTTTTAATATGTGTGAGACTTCCATTGCTTCAGAATGGTTTTAATCACAAGTTGGTTTAAAAAAAGGAATGACATGGAAATTGACTCCAGAGTTACTGCAGGGAGAAAAGACCTATAAAGAAATGGACAGCGGATTGAAAACTGTTGAAGCATGCCGCGCATTAATTTCTTTGAAAGCTGCTCATTGGCGCAACGCAACATCAAGGATAGAATTCCTCCGCATTTATGGGAGCCTAGCCACGCCCTAGCGCATGACGCGCAGTGTATGTTTCATGACGTAGCGGCATCATGGACCTATGAAGAAAGAGAGCGGCATGCGTAGCGGACTCGTAGCGATTGTAGCATTATTCTCGTTCTGTAGCATTGTTTACCGACCATGGTAGTATAAGTCACTAACCGCCCGAGGATTTGCTATATGTGAAACTGAAAATCAAACGGCTAATAAAACGCTTGAGGTGGAGTTTTGAAATGAGAAAACTTCCATTTTATTAATATATGGTCTAATGATAAGTATGAGCTTATGATTGATATCCAGAAATGTTTTGCGGCGACACAATCCTGTTAGCCGCTTCTAGTGTAGTGCACGTGGATATCTGCTTCCGGGCCGCATAAAAATAAGCACCGCCCACAGCCCATCCACAGCCCATTAATGCCAGGCTTGGCCACTGAGCACTGCTTGATTGAGGCAGAAGGCACTGCTCCTGGGGGCCTGATACCCATAGACACAGAACAATAGGGTACAGTCAGTGACTGAATGAGCTCAGTGAGCTGAAGGTCAAAGCATTATTTTTAAAACTGCGGTGGAGTTGTTGCCACAGTGGACCGGGTATTTGGTGAACCATAAACGAGTCAACAACAATTCCAACATTTGCAGCGTCCATTTTTCCAAAGAAGTGAAGTTTAGTAACTTTGGCCAGAAGGCTGCAGGCTTTGCAGAGTGGCTACGTCTAGCTGCTGGGGCTGCTCTCTGTCCCTCCACTTCAGATTTCTTTTAACAAACACCAACAGACGGCAGCACATCACACCAGTTCTTAACTCCCTTCATTGGCTTCCTGTCCTTTTTAGAATTGATTTTAAACTTTTATTTTTTGTTTTTAAAGCTCTTAACGGCCTTGCCCCACCATATTTATTTGAGCTTTTAACCATCCAAAATCCTGGTCGAGCCCTGAGGTCCACCGATCAACTGTTGCTGGAAGTGCCCAGGTCAAGATACAAGCACTGGGGTGACCGAGCCTTCTCTGTTGCTGCCCTGGCTCTGGAATAAGCTCCCCACTGACATGCGTCTCATTTCTGACCTAGGCCTCTTTAAATCCAGGCTAAAAACCTATTTATTCAGGATGGCTTTTAATACACAGTAGCATGATGACACTTTGATCTTATTTTGTTTTATCTTATTTGATTTTATCTTATCGTATTTTATCTTTTTCAATCCTGTAAAGCACTTTGGTACACCGAAAGGACTGTTGTAAAGGGCTGTATAAATAAAGTACATTTACATTTACATTTCACCGACCACTGTTGTGCTGAATGCCTTCATCTTTTCTAACATTTAATTAAAAAATAAACTAGTGAAAATTCAATGTGCCGCTACAGTCTTTGGCCGCTGACAGGCAGCTGCATACATTTCAAGATGGAGTTTTCCTTCATGTTGAGGCGATAGCTGACTATTATCGTTTCTCTTGCATATGACATAACCTACAAATGAGGACTGGATCTTGAACGATAAAAAAATGTATACCAATTTCAAACGGATTATGCAAACTGCAAATATTAAATTCTTCTCACGTGGAGCAAAAAGTCCCGGTGGCTCCAGCAGCAGCTGTGCGCAGTGCGAACCTCAAACTGCATCTTAACTAACTGGGTCCAGTGACAACACAGCAATCGGACTAACTTAGTAAAGCCTCATTCATGCAGCCTTTCCCTTGAAGGGAACATTTGTGACCTACAGCTTTCAAAGAAACATGGAGAAAAGGAACATAGGTATGATGAAGAATCTACTCATGCTAATGTAGTTACAGATATCCTAAACTGCATAGAACTGTCTGCATATTTGAATATTTTAGTTCATTAGCCTGTTATAAAAGCTAGAAACAAGGTTCTACTCAAAGACATCTCGAAGCGCATCTTCACAATCTCTCACAATATCGGTAGAGTGGCTTGGAGAAGTGTTCATTCCCCTTGAACCTTCCCACATTTTCTCATGTTACAATCACACACGTACATTTATTTTATTGAGATTTCATGTGATAGACCAACAATGAAAATTATACCTTGTTTGAAAAGAAATTATAAATAAAAAACTGAAAAGTGTGGCGAGCAAAAGTATTCAGCCCCCCTGAGTCAAATAAAACCTTGAAGAACAATCTATTTCTGCAATTACAGTTGCAGGTCTTTTGGGGTATGTCTCCACCAGCTTTGCACATCTAGAGACTGACTTTTTTCTCAGAGCTTGAGCTATTTTGCAAAGAAGAATGGGCGAAAATGAAAATTACTATGAAATTTGTTTTCATAGTAAAAGTAAATTATTTTATGCCCCTGCACAACTACTGCAGCGAAGGTAAGCCATCACAGAATATAGATAGTAAGAGATTTGAGCGGTATAATACATTTATTATTTACTTCAAAAATACTACACACCACCAATGTTACAAACTGCGACATATAATTTCAACCACTGTCATCGTCTGGCACTCTCCATGGGAACACCTGCACGTACAACATGGTGTTTGTTAATTGTTTATTGGAAATGTATTGTACATTATAAGATAAGCATATTAATTAATATCTACCTGGACCACCTGCTCAGCATCCAAAGTATGAAAATGAGACATGCTTCAGTGTACACTCCAGGAAAACACCTTGAAGACTTCCAAGTTTGAGCTCTGGTACAGTGGGCTGAGCTTATAGATGTCTTTGAGTAGAACCTTGTTTCTAGTTTTTAAGAACCAGGGGCCTATTTCAGGTAGCTGGTTTTACATACTCTGAGTTTAATCCTGCGCTCTGAGTTGGTCAACTCAGAGCGCAGGGTTGATGAGTAACTCTGGGTTTTCGGTTACAGAACAGTGGATCAGCGTTGGGTCAATCAACTCTGAGCGTGTTCACTCTGGGTGGAGCGTGTGCATAAAAGCCATCGTCAATGGATCGCTGATAACATGATTCACCATGGAAACAGAAGAAACAAATGCATGATCCTCCCACTTCTCAAAAAAAAAAAAAAAAAAACTTCTCCGCTACTCCCACTGGAGTTAGAAATATTAACGAATGAGTTTATGGTAGCCTATGGAGAAGAATTAACGGGGATATTGGTTGCGTTCCGAATCGCATACTCTTTCTTTTTTCTATTCTACATACTACATCCGACGATAAAAAGAATCTAGTTAGGATGCAGTAGACATACTATTGGGACATACTTTTCTCTCTTATTTCATCATAACATTGCGCCTTGATCTTGCCTCTTGCTTTTATATCCGTCGCATCCCCGTTTGTTTTCATAACATGGACCTATAGGCTTCGTCGATGTTACGTCACTTCACGTGCGCACTGGATTGTGGGTCAGAATTGCCCAAATAGGATGCACTTTTCAACACTAACAATCTTGGCCGCATGAAGTAGACCATCCGGGTATTCTAACCATCCTAAATCTGGCCACAAGAATCGGGACATCCTAAATCTTTTTTCTACATACTATATAGTAGAAAGTATGCGATTCGGAACGCAACCATTGTCACATCTCTGATCTAATCTCCTTGGCAATTCAGAAAAAAACAGAGCAATCATTTCGCTTCCGTATGAGAAGCCATAATCTATTTTAAAAAGTTACGCATATCAGCAGTAACGTAATAAAGCTGGCGCGGCACAGCATTTCTGACAGTGTTTTATATTCGCTGTATAATATGTTGGGAAGCTATAGCCTAATAGCCCACTGTGCAGTAAACAGACTGTTGCTTCTTTTAAATGGGGAGTGAAAGACATTAACGTCTGACACATAAGGTGACAGTTTCCATTGAAGAGCCTGATTGATTTATTACCAGATCCATTTTCCTCAAGTGATCACAGTTTAAATAATTATATAATTTTTATATTCATATTAGGCTATTTAACGAGGCTCGTCTGTGACTTTAGGATCGCACAAGTGAACAGTAACAATCGCGTGCAGCCGCAGCGTTACATGAATCCACCTGACATAAATCTGTTCAGTGGCACAGACGTTAAAAAGCATACAATACAAATAGGTTTATTAATCTGAATGTAGAGCATGTCACGATGTGTAAGGTGGGTGGCCGCCTATATGAACGGACCGAGGGCTGAGAACAAGGCTACTGATCAGATAAATGATCGGTCAAACGTAAAATCATCAGGAAATGATAAAAACATCCCGATGGAGATATCTGTGGAGTGATTTTGCTTCAAACTGTAAAGGGACGCGTGTGACAGTGACACTCTTTCTTCAGTCGGAGCTGCAGCGTAAAGTGAAAACAAACTCAGGGTAGGTCTAACCACCTATCTAGCAGGTTAGACCCACGGCGTATGTTGCCGCAGTAACTGACTCTCGGTTGCGCTGAACCTGCTACCTGAAACGGAAAACCCAGAGTTTCCACTAACTCAGAGCGAATAAACTCTGGGTTGCCTCAAAACCAGCTACCTGAAATAGGCCCCAGTTCACACACAAATGCAAACAAGTTCACAAATGAAAAGCATTTTGTAAATTCATGTTTTACAGTTTGTATATAAATGTGTTAACATCCAAATATATTTTTGATAAATTGCAAATATTTTTTAAATTAATATATTTATGGATTTATATTACATTTATTTAAAACAAGACACATTTGTGTGTTGAACGGAAATGTGTTTGTGAAACTTATTTCTATTTGTGTATTTATTTAACATTTATACATGACAATATCCATTTGTGTGTGCATTGAAATGTATTTGTGAGAAGAGTCATTTAAATCACAAAATACATTTGTGAATCCTTCTCTGTCATTCATTAATTATGAGACTGAACTGACTCCATAGAAAGATCAGTTGGAGCTGATATGAAAGAGCAGTTTGCTTGTGACTACTCATGTGCAGTAACTCTGGAGTCTGGAGTTTTTTCTTTCTTTAACTCATCTGAAAATGTAAAATGACCAAACATGAAGATGCATATTTTCAGTTTAGAGGAGAAATATCAAAGATTTATTCTGATTTGTTTAAAAAAAGATAGGTGGAGTCTTTGCTGTAAATTACATGTTTTTTTGTGATAATCTTCATTTCTTCACACACTTTAAAGGGGCACCGGTTTTGGTGGCAATTATAGTATAACTTAGCTTTTCACAAAACAATTTATGGTGTTGATGATGAAGTGTTATTGAGAAAAGACACACTCATCAGGGGCCTGGGGCCTATTTCAGGTAGCTGGTTTTACATACTCTGAGTTTAATCCTGTGCTCTGAGTTGGTCAACTCAGAGCGCAGGGTTGATGAGTAACTCTGGGTTTTCGGTTACAGAACAGTGGATCAGCGTTGGGTCAATCAACTCTGAGCGTGTTCACTCTTGGTGGAGCGTGTGCATAAAAGCCATCATCAATGGATCGCTGATAACATGATTCACCATGGAAACAGAAGAAACAAATGCGTGATCCTCCCACTTCTCCACTTCTCAAAAAAAAAAAAAAAAAACTTCTCCGCTACTCCCACTGGAGTTAGAAATATTAACGAATGAGTTTATGGTAGCCTATGGAGAAGAATTAACGGGGATATTGTCACATAACTCTGATCTAATCTCCTCGGCAATTCAGAAAAAAACAGAGCAATCATTTCGCTTCCGTATGAGAAGCCATAGTCTATTTTAAAAAGTTACGCATATCAGCAGTAAAGTAATAAAGCTGGCGCGGCACAGCATTTCTGACAGTGTTTTATATTCGCTGTATAATATGTTGGGAAGCTATAGCCTAATAGCCCACTGTGCAGTAAACAGAGTGTCGCTTCTTTTAAATGGGGAGTGAAAGACATTAACGTCTGACACATAAGGTGACAGTTTCCATTGAAGAGCCATGATTGATTTATTACCAGATCCATTTTCCTCAAGTGATCACAGTTTAAATTATTATATCATTTTTATATTCATATTAGGCTATTTAACGAGGCTCGTCTGTGACTTTAGGATCGCACAAGTGAACAGTAACAATCGCGTGCAGCCGCAGCGTTACATGAATCCACCTGACATAAATCTGTTCAGTGGCACAGACGTTAAAAAGCATACAATACAAATAGGTTTATTAATCTGAATGTAGAGCATGTCACGATGTGTAAGGTGGCCGCCTATATGAACGGACCGAGGTCTGAGAACAAGGCTACTGATCAGATAAATGATCGGTCAAAAGTAAAATCATCAGGAAATGATAAAAACATCCCAATGGAGATTTCTATGGAGTGATTTTGCTTCAAACTGTACAGGGACGTGTGTGACAGTGACACTCTTTCTTCAGTCGGAGCTGCAGCGTAAAGTGAAAACAAACTCAGGGTAGGTCTAACCACCTCCCTAAGTAACAGACTCTCGGTTGCGCTGAACCTGCTACCTGAAACGGAAAACCCAGAGTTTCCACTAACTCAGAGCGAACAAACTCTGGGTTGCCTCAAAAAAAGCTACCTGAAACAGGCCTCTGTTTCAGGAAGCAGGGTTAACAAACTCTGAGTTCAACCCTGCGTTGCCTGAGGGTTGATGAGCAACTCTGGGTTTTCGGTTTCAGAACAGTAGATCAGCGATGGGTCAGTCAACTCTGAGCGTGTTTACTCTGGGTTGAACGCGAGCGTAAAGGTGCGGCCACACTACACGCTTTACGCGCGTAATGCAGCTAAAATGTTGCTTGATCATTTTGTGTCAAAAATGGTCCTACGCGCGTATAGCGCCTATAGTCTCCCTTCCGATAATTTATTTCCCCTAATCAACCATGGCTGCGATCAGACCCGATCCGAAACAACAGCGTGCATGTCCGCACAAAAACAACAACAACGCGGCCAACAACTATGCCAAAAGACAAATAAACAGCAACTGAACAGCACAAATAGCCTAGCATTAAAACAGCATTGCATATTCACGCCGCTCGGAAATTCATACAAACAGCAAGGCAGCTGCATAACAAACCAATTACAGCAGCATGGTGTTCACGGCGGCACAAAATAAAGGCAAGTAGCCAACATTACCCTACCAGGGGACCGTGGCTGGCGTAGATAAACACCGGTGCTTCGCTGTACTTGTCGTGAAAGTTCCCCGGACATAGCCGTCATGTTTGGGTTCATAATATTGAGGCGCTAGGCGCCCGCACACAACCGGGTGAGTTAACTAATGCTATCCGGCGCTAACATGGTTTATCGGCTAAAGCACAGCTGCACATTCACTGAATTAACCAGGATGTCCATTCTCCTGGTTTACTTTCCCCACATCTTCTATTCCCGAGCGGCTGTCATACAGCACCGACCGCCCGCAATACATTTTCCTCCTCGGTGTTTCCGACCGTGCCAATGTATGTGACGTCGGGTCGAGCTCAACGCTGATTGGCCAACGCGGCTAATCGTCACCCGTAGGAGCGTAAAAACTCTGCGCGTAGGTGCGTATATATGCGGCTAACGCGCCCAAAGTGTTGCTTTAACGCGTGTAACGCATCTACGCGCCATCTACACGCCATCTACACGCATAAACCAATGGTCCCTATGGAAAAATTGCCGATTTTATACGCGTCTGTATGCGTGTAACGCGTGTAGTGTGGCCGCACCTTAAAAGCCATCGAATCGCTGGTAAAATGATTCACCATGGAAACAGGAGAAACAAATGCTTGATCCTCCCACTTCTCAAAAAAAAACTTTAAAAAAAAACTTCTCCACTCCTGCACTAGTGAGAAATATTAACTAATGGGGTTATGGTAGGCTATGGAGAAGAATTAACGGGTATATATTATCTCATAACTCTGATCTAATCACCTCGGTAATTCCGAATAAACGGGGCAAACATTTTTTGTCAAGAGAATCATTAGGCTTCTGTATGAGAAGCAATAGCCTATTTTAAAAAGTTACGCATATCAGCAGCAGCAAAAGTATTGAGCTGGCGCACAAAATTGCTGGTGTTTTATAGGCTATCCGCGGTATAATCTATAATCTATAAACTATAATCATGTCCAGTGAACTGACTGTCGCTCCTTTTAAATGGGGAGTGAAAGACTTTAACCTCAGACAAATAATACAACAGTTTTCATTGTAGGCCTATAGTCTGATTGATTTTATAACCAAATCCATGTTCCTTAAGTAATCACAGTTTAAATGATTAAATAATTTCTGTAGTCATATTCATATTAGGCTATTGAACCAGGCTCGTATGTGACTGGGATCACACAAGTGAACAGTAACGATCGCGTGCAGCCGCCGCAGCATTATATTTCCACCTGACAGAAAGCTGTTCAGTGGCACGCACAGATGTTAGAAAACTCCTATTAATTAAAAAAAATAATGAGATACAACACAAATAGGTTTATTAATCTGAATGTAGAGCATGTTCACGGTGTGTTAGGTGGCCGACTATATATGAATGACACAAGGGCTGAGAACTAGGCTACTAATCGATCAAACATAAAATCATCAGTAAGGCCTACATGATAAAAACATCCCGATGGAGATTTCTATGGAGTGATTTTGCTTAAAACTTTACAGGGACGCGTTGTGACACTTCAGTCAGAACTGCAGCGCAAAGGGAAAACAAACTAAGAGTAGATCTAACCACCTATCTGACAGGTTAGACCCACGGCGTATAACGGACTCTGAGGTGCGCTGAACCTGCTTCCTGAAACAGAAAACCCAGTTTCCACTAACTCAGAGCGCACATAGGCCTAGCCTACTTTGAGTTGCCTCAAAACCCGCTTCCTGAAACAGGCCCCAGATTAACTTCAGAGCAAAGGCATACAAAATGAGGTCATGTGTTTGTTTCTGTTTATATTATAAAATATTCTTCTGAAAAGTCAAGTTTTGATTCTTTTATTTCATTTACCATCACATCATTATGAGATAAACTATTTACATGTGGTGTATTTTATCTTTAAAAATCCGTCTGTTAAAATCCCATTTTAGAAAACACAGCTGCCCTTTTATTATGGCACAGTAAATGCTTACTGTGCTCCAAAACACATCACATCGCTTTAAGGCAGAAGCTTTTCCGGGTGTATTATTGAATTCAAGAGAAACGGACTATAACTGTGGAGAGAAAAGAAAAACATTCACAGAATCATTTGACCACGATTTGGTTTCCACATGAATTGGAGCAAAGTGTAAAGGCCAATCGGACGGAGGAATACGTTATGTAAACACTTCAACATGGCTTTAGATGTCCATTGTGTTAGAAGTTATACTCGAATGCTCAATGCCATTCAAGCCTATAAGGTCCAAAGAGATTAATGAAAGAAAATGGCATACTGGCTTCGAGACATAGCCTAATGTGAAACTTTCGAATATTGTAATAGGCTATGTCTTGAAATGAAGGGTTCTTCTACGACCTTATCAAAATATGAAGCAGTGTATGGTGTTATATTGAGGACATTCAAACCAATGTGTAGGCCTACTATGGTAATTTGTGAGTCAATTGCCAATAAAAAAAAGACCTTTAAAAGATGTAGTCACATGATCCCGTTTAACACAGAAGCAGCGGAGCAGCTGCAGGTAAACATCACTACGGCTCAGTCACAAAGTATAAAACACACTCCACGCAAAACATTTTCTGAATTCACAGTTCCCAGAATGGAGCAGAAAAAAATCTTTGGGTTTCAGCATATAGTTTTCAAGATCTATTAAGTTCATCAGGCACATCAGTTGAGCCCAGCGGGACACAGTGCGCGTTACGGCTGCCCGCCCATCCAGCGCTCGTATCCGCGCCTCCAAAACACATCACACATTTATTTTCTGTATCGCAGTTCATCCTTCATATTCACCTACAACTCAACGTGTAATATACCCAATGTCATTTCGGAGGGTGGGGACTGTGGTACATTATCAACAATATAATATAAAATAAACTCAAGCAATTCATCATAGGCCGATCCAGCATCAACTTAATTAATTTCAATCTTTACATTCTCCTCATTAAGTCGATCTTTCTTCAGCAATTCATATTTGTATTATTATAGGCTACCGGACATAGCCTAATTCTGCTGAATAAGACGAATAATATAATAACGATTAGGCTATATTAAATGGCCCAATGCATGTTTTTTTTATCAGCGACAGTAGGCCTACTCTTTAAAAGAGGGATTTTCAAATGTTGCCTGTGACAGACGGCTCTTAAGGAGCCAAATCATTGGTGTTGACTATGGGATAGCTATCAGTAGATGTTGCGTGTGTAACAATTTACAAGAAATCGATAGATATTTTTTATTTTGAGCATGTGTAGGCCTACTCCGTGCAGCACCATTTCTGCGATCCAGCCCTGAGGACACGCGGCCATGCACTTAGTCACACTTTCCTTCACAAACACCCATGCTCTGATTGAGATTGAATTATGAATGCTGGTACTGAAGTGATATTATTGCAGGTTGATGATAACCCTTCTCTTGTCCCCGTGTCTCCCTCTAGTCGCTGTCCGACGCGTCGTCCTTGGCTGTGGAGTGGTTGTACAGTCCCTGCGCCATGAGATGCCGGGCCAGAGAGTCTTTATTCCCGGAGCTTTTCTTGATTTTGGCCCGTTTATTCTGGAACCATATTTTGATCTGAGACTCGTTTAGGCCGAGTTCCTGGGCCAGGTCCTGCCTCCTCTGCTCGGTCAGGTAGCGGTTGTTCTGGAACTCTGTTTTTAACCGCTGTAACTGCTCCCCTGAGAAGGCCGTCCGGGGCCGTTTGTCCTCTTTACTTGGGGTCGGCTCCTTCTTTGGCTTGCGAGATCTGGGCCCTTGGGTGAGAAAGTGTATGTGTGTGTGTGTGTGGGGGGGAGGGGGGGGGGCACAAATGGCAACCAGTCAACAGTGCTTTTTAGCTTTCTTACATCGAAAATCACAGTTGGCCCTATATATTAGGCTATAAGAAATGACCGGTTCCCTTAGGTCAACATTCAAATCCTCCGTAAGCCTATAGGATTTGGGCCAAAGGTAGACCGGTTAGTAGTTTAGACCGAAATGTTTCCAAATTGAAATAAGTTGACAAGACTTTTCCTTTTAGTGTGATTATTCTACAGTGGCCTACAATCATTAGCTGGATTATTGTCTCTCACGTTTATCCGTCCATGTATTCTTTCTATTTAGGATAGGCCTACTTTAGCATTGTTTTTGCCTACATGCAAAAGGCTATATGGTTAAATATTTGAAACTAGATATTTTTGTAGTGAAATGACCTGAGATACACTTCCTATAGGCCTGCAGGCTAACTTTTGGTTCCAAACACGCCTGTTTAAAGAATGAAATGGAGGATATCGTGCAGGAGGCCTATTGCGTGTGCTCCGGGATGAGGGTGCAGATGGGGGTGGGGTTAGGATATGATGGAGGATGGGGGAGTCAGTCTTTATCTGTTGAACTCCATTTTTTAACAAGTAGGCTATTTTCTTAAAAAGAGCAAAACCTTATTTCGATTCCATATAAATGCATCAGGCTAAATGAAGATGGGTGAAACGATCTTTCCTTAACAATTGTGCCATCAACAGTTAGTCTTTATATAGGCCTATGCCTGACAACAATGAAATCACATTTTATAGAATTTGTACGGAATGGCATGATTGAGCCTATGTTTTGCTGTCCTTATTAAGCCTCCCCTTTTCAGAGCCCTTGTGGTCATTTCTATAAACTCGGACCTTGATGGAAACTTTTTTCTATTTCCATACAACAATAAAACAACATTCTGAGCTATTTGAAGCGATTTCAACATATTTTCCTCTGCTTGGCTCCTTGTTTGATTTTTGCAACATGCTTTACCGCGCAGTGCGTCTCTAAATCCTGACAAAGGAAAAAAGTCCAAGTCCACCATGCGTTGACTTGTAAAATGACCCTAGATAAGAACAAACTTTTCACTTGATTGATAAAAATGGAATTACAGCATATTGATTTCAGTACACTGCCATAAATCAGCATTGTTTAAAACAGATTGAAGCAGTCATTTAAGAACATTGTTAACGAGGTCTGGATTAAAAAAAGATCAAAATCCAATTATTTCGAAGGAAATGTAAAAAAGAAAATATTTTTTTTTTACTGAGAGATAAAATGGTTTTGAAATTACGTTGTTCAGCATTTCGAATCGAATCTTTCTCTTTTGGGGCAGATCTCCCTTACTTTTTAGACCCCTCCATTGTCAAAAAATATGCAAATTGGGGGGCTACATCAACAAAGAAAACCTAGGAACAATGGCGTTAAACTTGGTTTTACTTCAGTCTACTTCTCCACATCTTTTAACTTCTTTCGTAGGCTATATAATTTGAACTTCATAGACATCACACTTTGAGATAACAAAGTTGTCCCGTCCACTTTAGTTAGTCTAAAGCCAAATCCAGATCCAACTAGCCTGCATTCGAAGCAACCCCAATTAGTTTCTAAATTAAAGAAATGTGTTTAAGCATATGCACAATATGTTTCTCTATATTCTAAGAATATTACTGCCACCTTTTAACTGTCGAAAGTATGAAATAATTCGGATAGGCTATTTAATTAAAAATAAATATAAGTTTGATTGTTGGTTTTCAATTGTTACAAGTGAGAAGGATTGGGGGTCAAAAAATAAAATGCCCAAGTACTTTTCAAAATAATTGACTTCACGGGTTTTAAACTGGCTGCCGGCTGCTTTAGGCAAGTCCCTCATTTTGACTCAGAAATTAACAACCCAAACTTGCCTTCGTTTATTTATTTTTATTTTTATTTTTTAATTACTGCAAGTGGCCGAAGAATATGTATCCACCAACCTGCTGACGGACGGTCTGAGTAGCGGGTACAATAAACCCAGGCCGGCCACAGCATCGGCTTAGCCGCAGGGGCCGCACTGGCCCCTCGGCCTTTCACTGCCACATCACGGGCTATCCGCTCGGGACTCCCGGCCTCACTGTCTGGATGCTGCTGGTCGGATGCTCCACCTGGCTGCAGGTTGCCAGCTTTGGAAGACTTTCTCCCAGTCAGCTGCTCTCTGCGTATGATCACTCCAACACTGTCTCCCTCTCGGACCAGAGTGCCGGCAATTTTCTTTTGGCCAAACTCCGCTCTTAAGATGTTCTCGATGTAAAAGTTGGTGATAGTGTGGGCCAGCTGGTGTCCCGGAGGCAGCCTGGGCCGGTCGGACTCCTCGCCGGAATCTTCTGGGCGCTCTGGGTCTCGTCGATAATTTTCTTCCATAACGATGAAGTCTGTTCGTCCTCAGCACCTCTCTCTGTTCGCTTGTCTGCAAAGTAGTAGCCTCCGTCCTGTCCTATCGTCTTGATGAATTAACAACAAAAAAATAGTGACGGGAAAAACCAAATCCTTTCTGGAAGAATAGCCGATATTGTTTTTGCCGTGAAAACGCGCCTCTTGTGTTTATGACAAAGGAAAATCATGCTTCCGTTTATGGTTAAACCCTATTTCTTCATGGCTGGATTCAAATAATCTTTTTTTTATTTGATGGTATTGCCCCTCCAAAAAAATTAAAAAGTAGGCCTATTTAATGTTCCCCAATAGCACACAACGATTGATGCTTCTAGCAGTTCTAGAGTGCCCTGATAAATACTCTGCTCAAATACTTTCACTACGGTTTTTGGTTCTCATCCCTGATTGGCTACATGCCACTGCGATGACGTTGTACTACGATCTGTCAGACACGTGCCTCGGACCAATAGAGCTGGATAGTTGGTGTCATGTGAGGTTCCTCGAATTCCCTTGAGGCTCAGATAAATCCAATCCACTCAGTCAGTTGGTGCTTCCAGGTTAAAGTGGAAATGTGATTGTCTTGTTCCAATGCACAATACATCTTTTGGTCAGTCTGTTTTCTCTGCAAAGGGGGCAAAACTGTGGAACCTCTTGCCCACTAGTCTAAAACTAGAGACTAAAGGTGCGAACACACTAGGCATTTTACACGCGTAAGATTTACGTGCGTAACGCGGCTAAAATGTTGCTTGATCATTTTGTGTCAAAAATGGTTGTACGCGCGTAACGTGCCTAGTCTACCTACCGATATTGTATTTCCCCTAATCAACCATGGCTGCGATAAGACCCAAGAGTAGACCCGACCCAATAGCGTGCATGTCCGCACAAAAACAAAAACAACACGGCCAACAACTGTGCCAAAAGACAAACTGAACAGCACAAATAGCCTAGCATTAAAACAGCATTGCATATTCACGGCAGCTACATAACAAACACAGTTACAGCAGCATCGGTGCACGGCGGCACAACATAAAGCCAAGTAGCCAACATTAGCCTACCTGGCTGTGACAGGGGACCGTGGCTGGCGTATCAACACCGGTGCTTCGCTGTACTCGTTGTGAGTGTCCCCCGGACATAGCCCTCATGTTTGGGTTCATAATATGAGGCGCTAGCCGCCCGCACACAACAGGGTGAGTTAACTAATGCTATACGGCGCTAACTTGTTTTATCGGCTTAAGCACAGCCGCACATGTTTACTGAATTAACCAGGAAGTCCATTCTCCTGGTTTACTCTCCCCACGTCTTCTATTCCCGAGCTGCTGTCATACAGCACCGGCTCGGCTGCCTGCAATACATTTTCCTCCTCGGTGTCTCATCAGCCTGTGTACAGTACACTGTCCGTCTCTCTGCCTGTGACGTCGGGTCAAGCTCAACGCTGATTGGCCAACGCGGCTAATCGTCTCGCGTAGGAGCAACAAAAGTTCAATTTTTTGAACTTTTGTTGCTCCTACGCGCGTAATATATACGCGCGTAAAATTTACGCACGTAAAATATACGCGGGTCATACGCGGCTAACGCGGCTAAAATGTTGCTTTAGCGCGAGTGACGCATTTACGCGACCTGTACGCGCGTAAACCAATGGTTCCCTATGGAAAAGGGGCGGGTTTCATACGCGTCTGTACGCGTGTAAAATGCCTAGTGTGTTCGCACCTTAATTTTTTTACCTTTATTTATACAGGTATATCCCATTGAGACCGAAGACTCTTTTGCAAGGGAGACCTGTTTTCCTTTCCCACGTTACCATTCACACACACATTCATACACCGATAGCAGGCTAACTATCGACATTCACACGAGGCAAGGTGGGTGAAGTGTCTTGCCCAAGGACACAACAACTATGACACAGGTGGCAGGGCGGGGATCGAACCTCCAACCCTTTGATCATCGGCCGACCCGCTCTACCAACTGAGCCACAGTCGCCCCAAATTAATAGCAACACTTTTAACAGAAAACTTAAACAACGGCTCAAATCAAATCAACAGTGCCCACTTAAATCATTTACAACTGGTTTATTGTTTGATCATGCTGCCTTTGTTTTACTCTACATAGGCTATATATATTTGACTCATTATATTGCTGCTCTGTACTCTATTGTATACTGCATTTTTACTCTTTTAATTTTCAGTTTTTTATCTGTATTTGACCTTGTTTCTGTTTAGTTTAGTTTATTTTGTTGTTTTTAAAAAGCCTCCTGAGGACAGGTGTTGTAAACTAGCATTTATGCTAACACACTGTAAACAATGCATCTGGTTCGTCCAATGACATTGTCATGTCCATGTCCAAATAAAATCTACTATACTATAGGCCTACTATGTAGCCTATGTAGGCCTACTTGAATATTAAAGGGCACAGATGCATATAGGCCACTGAATAAGCTGCTTGTTGAAAATAATGTTCAGTCCAGCTTCCTGGCAGTAAATGGTAGGCTACAACACACATACTCATCTGTTGATGGTTAGCCATGTTTGTGTTGCACTATTGGCTGGAAATGGCACAAGCAGCTAATGTCATATTTGAAGCACTAAAAACAGTGCAATGTTGTGATGTATTTTATATTTAGTCGTATATCTGATTAAATTGTTAGAATATTATTTGTTCGCATTAACTAGACACTCGTTCCTATGATTAAATGAGTGTTAATTGTAAAAAACTGAAGTCATGAATATTAAAACGGAAAAAAACAGAATTTGTGAAAAAATCAAACGGAATTTGGATAAAAAAATAAAACGGATTTCATAGGGCCCTAGTTACTGAAAAAATAACGGCGTTAACTTCTTTTAAACAGCGTTATTTCAAACACTGGCCTCGACCCAACTCGCTTTTTTGGCGTTTCCACCACAAAAACATGGTACCTGTTAGCAGCTGCTTTTTTGGTATCGCCTCGCTCTAGGTTCCAAGCGAGCTGAGCCGATACTAAAAGGTCAGCAGATTGCCGGCCACTGATTGGCGAGAAACTCCAGGCTTCATTCTGTTGTATATACTCCCAAACTCTCCGGGACTTTTCGAGTGTATTTTGTCTCGCCGCGTGCAGCCTTCTCTGGCTCTCTTTAATTTGATTTGCATCACAGATCCGAAAAAACTTAATGAAATGTCCATATATTCGCTAAGCTCACCCAGTTGTGTTGGTTGTTGGGGATGTTACTTTAAACATACTGTACACGACACGACAGGAGACATGTATGGCAGCTAGCAGCTATATAGCCTAGTAAGCCAGCTGGAACAGAAATGATAGCGACCGATTACATTATAAGCCTCGGACTGCACTGATTACCTTTATAAATTATTCAGGCTGAGACATGGCTTGCATTTGAAAACACGTCTCCTGAAACAAGCACTAAACAGTCAACTTTATGATGCCCGTGTTTACATGCATGCGAATGTACGTGATGCATCCCTACAGATGACTGTGTGGCAGATCACACATCGGGACACCAACCCTCCCTTTTAATGGCCCGTAAACATATTCTTCTACTTCTTTTAGCAAACAGATACAAGGGGGGTATTTCTTAAACATTTTCCATACGTATTGTTGGCGGTTGGTTCAGTTAATAGTACAACAACTGCTCGTAATTTCTGCTTTGCTACTTGGCTCCGGAGTCGGCTTTCTGCCCCTTTGTATGACCACCCCGCCCACGTTCAGGAGGTACTATTTGCAGTGGAAAACAACCCGTGCTGCTACTAAAACCGAGTTGAGCTGAGTCGAGTAGAGCTACATGTGCGGTGGAAAAGCGCAATTAGAGGTTTAAGACTACCCCCAACAAAGACATTTGCTAATTTTTCTATTCAGAATCAGGTTGTTTCACAAGTCGGTTTTCACATAAGACATATTCCTTGTAGACAATGTGAAGTATTATTTAACCAAGGACTCAGCTGAAGTCTGGGTGTATTTCTCAAAGAGTTATGAGCAGGACTTATTTTGCTTGAGTGGGTCAAAATATTAGCAGGCCTTTGCATTTCAACTGGGTCCACCATTTAGCAAAGTTTGACATCCTGTCTTCAGGGAACTGTATTAAGCCTGTTCACCACTTCAATTCAGATTGCACCTTCTCGTCTATTGAACCTGAATGTTGCACAGCTTATTATTAACTTAAATATGGTTTAAAGAATTTGTGCTTTGTCTTAAGCCTGTGCTTTGTGGTGTGCTCAGGGCCGCCGCTCCCTATACGCAGGGTACGCAGACTGCGTAGGGCACCAAGTTCCTGGGGGGCACCCAAAAAAAAATGTTTTATAATTTTTTTTTTTTTTTTTATGAAAAAGGAAAAATATATGATCCGGGGGGCCCTCAACATTGAGGTTTTTCAAAAAACTTCATGATGATCATTACATTACAAAAAATATATAAATTAGTTATGAACAGGCCCATTGTTGTTTTGTCTTAATTGTGCAACCTATCCAGGGGTGGATTACTGCACAGGCATACCAGGCACAGGCCCAGGGGCCCAAGGGCTCAGGGGGGCCCTTAGCCAGAGATACTGATAGTAACTTTTCATGTTGCATAGTCAAAGAGCTCTGTCACTGATGTCAATAACAGGGTCCAAAAAGGAATAGCCTAAATATAAGTATACTCATCAGAATGTAACAAGATAGAAATCATCATGGGCCCCTCAACTACGTAGTAGGGGAGAAATACAAAGGCAAGTTAAAAACAACAGCATTACTAGCTCTGTGTAAGGGGCTCCATGAGGGGCCTTGAAGGCCCCCTCACACATACACAAATAAGCTTTCTATGTGTGAATTCTAAATTGTTCATAAAAAGTAGCTATCCACCCTTTATCTGTTGAAATGGGCCCCTTCATCATAGAACATGGATCTGCAGACCAATCTACTGTACTGTTTTTACAGTTGCAGAGTAAGGAGTGCTGCCTGTTTAAGAAAAATCTGAAAAATAATGTTCCTTCTGCATCTCAGGAGTTGATATAGCCTCTAAAATTTCCTCTCAAAGTGCACCAGATTGATGCATTTTACTTTAAAAAGGTAAAAAAAAATCCGGGGGGGCATGCCCCCGAACCCCCAACAGGGTAACTCCAACAATATCCCAAAATCCTATGGGAAACACTGACTTCCTTAATATGTTTTTGCCATTAATTGTATGTATCTGTATGGAAATATCAGTGTACCTGACTGGATATTTACGAGTGGGGGGCCAGGGGCGCATTATCTCATAATCCGTCTATGAATTTATCACTCAATTCCTTTGCAAAGGCAGTTAGTAGGATACGAGGCAACTTTTTTCACAAGTTAAGCTGTTCTTTCTATTAGTAAATGCTGTTTGCAAAAACGCATCACTACAGCAAATGTGCCAAAAAGTAGTCGCAGAGATCTTGCAAGGGCAAAAAATTTCCGCCTGCGCCCTACGGGTGCGAGCATCTTCGTGCAATTTTTTTTGTTGGGGGCGGGGGGGGCACCACTGACAATTTAAGCTTAGGGCACCCAAAAGCTTAGCAGCGGCCCTGGGTGTGCTAGATGATCAGGCTTAAGCACAAACAAATAGGGCTCATGGGACAGCTCAACCCAATTTGACAATTTCATCCAGAATGCAGCAGCCCAACTGGTCTTCAACCTATCCAAATTCTCTCACACTGCACCGCTCCTCCGCTCCCTTCACTGGCTACAAGTAGCTGCCCGCATCCGCTTCAAGACACTAGTACTATGGTACCGTGCTGCAGATGGATCAGGCCCAGCTTATAGGACATGGTCAAACCTTACACCTTACACAGTTATAGATACCATTGAGGGACCAAATAAGCATTTTCATTTATTTTTTTTATTTTTCTTTCTTGATAATCATAAAAAACAATGATGTGGTTTTACTTAATATATTCATAATATCATATCGATTTTCATAATTGATCAACAGCAACGCAGACACACACATACACTTTTACTTTTATTTATTTAATCATCCATCTATTCATTTGTTTATTTATATCTCTGAAGTTATTTTCTCCCTAATCCTCCTGTTAAAACTAATACATTACTCGTTTTTATTTACTTTTATTTTTCTCTCTTGCTTTCAATCTTTTTAAATTTGCAAGGATGATGGGAGATGGGGAGTGCGGGAAGAGGGAGCAGGCAACCACAATTTCACAAAAATAAAAGACAAGCTGTATCCTCCTCCCATATGAACAGGCCTCCTCCTAAAGGTTCTGGGGGCTGTTCTGATCTGTGACTGGGCAGTGCAACCTGGAGCAGCAAGTCTTCTCCCCAGGGTTTGAAGGCGGCTAGGACAGGAACTTCCCCGAGCTCATACAGTTTGACAGAATTTATAAAAACATAGAAAAGAAAAAGAAAAACATGAAATTAAATTAAGTGTAATAATAAACTAATAACGATAATAATAACGTATTTGAATAAAATAAATAACTGTTGTTTGCACTCTCTCTTCATCTTATCTTCTACACAGGACTGAATTGAAGGCTAGAGAGAGTCGACTATTTTCTTTATTTTTCTTTATTTTTGTCTCAATTAATATTGTATTGTGTTTATTTTTAATATTTTCTTATATATATTTTAGATTTTTAGATAATTATTTAGCTATTTTCTCCTCTTTTTTTCTCACGCGCACATGCGTACACACACAGAGTGCCTATCAACAATAATTTGAAAATATGCAATGACTTCCTGCTGTTTTTTGTCTGGTCCGTGCTGTCTTAAATGTGTAGACTTAAATTGTCATGTCCTTCATCTAATGTCATGTCTTTCACCTGTCCTGTCCTGTAATGCAATACGTAAAGAATCAACCCGTGATTCTTGCTGTTTGTACCTTCATGGTTGAATGCAATTATTGGTTGTCGAAGAAGATGCAATAATTTATTAAAGGAGAAGTAAGTGATTTGGTCCTTTTAGCTAACTTCCTGTCAGTGACTGCAGTTAGCAGTCCCCTCCCTCGTCCCTACGTCACCATCACATGAACACACAGCCGTCTTCGTCAGATAGTGCAACGATGGAAAGCAGCGAGTCATCGTTCACATGCGCAGAGACCCGCCTCTTTATAGCGCTCCGTCTCCTGATTGGATAAAACGAGCGGGATACTCAAAATTTTAACTGGCAATTACTGCAAAGCTGAATGACTGTGAGAACTGTGTTATGAACTGTGCATACTGGTTAAGTGATTGCTGTATGCAGGGCTGCCTTTACTTGCCACTAGGCCCCGGGGCTGAGAGGTCATCAATACAGATGCGTAAAAGCCATGTTTGTCTACACCACAATATCTCTATTGATGAAATACAAAATCACCTAAGGTAACATGCACTTAAACCCCCTCCTGGTATAATGACTTTTAATAACCAAACACACATGGTTGGTTACAGTGTTTTTCCAAGTTATTGAAGAGACAGCGGTGGGGACCCAGGACCTTCTAGGGGGGTCCGGGGGCATGCCCCCCGGAAGAAAAATTTGAACCTTTTAAAGTAAAATGCATCAATCTGGTAGCCTGGCATTCCCAGACCTGCCACTAGGCGCTGGCAAATTAAATTTGCTGCGCGTGTTGGTCTGGAGACGCTCCGTTGAAGCTTTATCAGAATACCAGAAATCTGGGATAACGTTTCAATTGGTTCTATCTAATGTGGGCGCGCCAGAGCACTTTATATGGTACTCTGGGGAGGACGTAACCGGATGACGACAGTGACGTGCATGCGACGTCGAAGCCGTGATAGTAAACATCAAAGATGGCTGTGGATATGTTGTGTGAGTTTGAGACTGCTTTGGCCTCGACCCTTAACGATTTGGAAGACGGCACTCAAATCGACTTTCATTAGCAAGTAAGTGGAATGTTCTGTTTTGCCGACCGACAACGGCAAACGTTTAATTTAACAGTTTAACAGCTGTTCGCTAAACGAACGGGGCTTACGTCACCTTCGCTCTGATTGGTTGTAGTGCTATCCAACTGCGTGCAGTGGCATTTGAAATGCACGAGTAGGAGCCGCCCCTTGAGTTGGAAATTACTATTGATCGTCGCCAGACCCTCTATCGTTCAAGATATCAGGGTCAGGATTTCCAGGCTATCAATCTGGTGCACTTTGAGAAGAAAACTAAGGCTAAATCAACTGTGTCCTATGTGAGCTATTTTCTGGAATCATTTGGAGACACAGAAATACCAAAAAGCAGAAACAAAAATATACAGGTTTAAAAAAATCCAATCAGTCAGCATTCCATTTTTTTTTAAATAATCCCTTATCCCAAAGCTACTTCTCTCTTTTTAATTCTTCGTTTTGTGTTTAATGGCTCATCTCAATATAGGCCCTTGATCTGCGTTGCCCCGAACAATGTTATTTAAACAAAAATAACAAAAATGTACTGGTGAATGATAGGCCCCTTGATCTTCGTAGGCCAAAAATAATGTGATTTTTTTTCCTTTTTCTTTACTGGTTCATGATGGGCCCCTGATCTCTCTACGCCCCCCTAAGATCAGGGGCCTATCATGAGCCAGTCAATAATTTATTTAAATGACAATGTGCAGGGCCTTCTTAGATCAGGGGCCTATAATGAGACAGTAAAAAAAAAAGGCCCCTGATCCTTGTAGGCCCTGGGGCTTCAGCACAGGTAAGCCCGTGCATTAAGGCGGCCCTGGCTGTATGAATATAGAGTGATTCAACACATATATTAACGAAAATATCACTTACTTCCCCTTTAATCAATGAGGTGAAATTATTATTTTGACACAAACTCAAAACACACAAGTGCACAAAGAGAACCTATACACATTCAGTAATGGGAAGCCTGTTTCATAGGGATGGCGCTCCGAGTAGTTAAGGGTCGGGTGCCTTGCTCAAGGGCAGGAGGTGAACCGGCACCACTCCAACTAGTGGAGATGAGGTGCCAAGACTGAAACCCTGCTAGGCTTGAACCAGCTAGCCTACAGTCCACCCCTAGCTAGTTTTTCAGCTGGTACCTGCTTTGGTGGATCGAGCTTGTATTCCTGTATCCTCTGTACACATCATGAGACTATTAACCAGTGACTGCTCCATCTGCATAGGGGCTCAGTCCCTTGCATGCTCTTTCTTTTAAATACTAATTTCTCGGATTTAAGACGTTGTGTATTTAGTCCCATTAGGGGGCGATCTTCCTTTTGTTAGAGAAGGGATAGCTGGAGATTTCAATACCGTCATTAACCCTACAATCGACCGGTCAAGCACATCTGGTAACCTAAGAAACTGGCACTCCACTGAAGTAATAAAACAATACATGATTGATTGTGGACTTGCCGATAGTTGGAGAATGAAAAACCCATTATCCAGAGAATATTCATACTGCTCCCCCGTCCATCGATCCTCCTCCAGAATTGACTTTTTTCTTATAAGCAACTCACTCTCCCAATACGTCAAACACAACAAAATTCACCCAATCACAATAAGTGACCATGCTCCCGTTTCCCTCTCATTAAACATTGTTAGATCTCCGACAAGATGGCGCTTTAATACTTCCCTATTAGAAGATCCAGACTTTATTTCAATGATAAAAAAGAGTGGGCACTCTTCCTTGAAATGAACGACTCTCCAGAAATCTCGCCATCACTTTTATGGGAAACAGGTAAAGCAGTTATAAGAGGAACAATAATATCATATTCATCATACAAGAAAAATCAGCAACAAAAAGAAGAAATTACTTTAGAAGAGAAAATCAAACACTTAACATCTCAGTACTCCAACAACCCAAATGAACAAACACAAAATGAACTTAGACTACTTAAAACCCATTTAGAAACAATTATACACAAAAAAACACAGTTTATTATACAGCAGCTTAAATATGAGAATTTCCAGTACAGCAATAAATCAAGTAAATATCTGGCAATTCTACTACAATTTAAAAAAGAAAAACCAATAATCCCATCCATACTCGATACTACATCAGGTTTAATAACAAATAACTCACAGGATATAAATAATGTCTTCAATAATTTTTACAACAATCTTTACTCCTCAGATCACAATCCCAGCCAATCAGAAACAGACCTCTTCCTTAACAACCTCCACCTGCCAACACTATCTATAGAACAAGCCAACTTTTTAGACACACACCTTACCTCAGAAGAACTACATAAAGCACTGAACACAATGCCAAACCAAAAATCACCCGGACCTGACGGACTAACTGCCGAATTTTACAAACACTTCTGGAAAACATTATCACCACTCTTTTACAGAGTAACCACAGAAATAAAGACCTCCTCTACTATACCCACACATATGAACACTGCCATAATCACTCTAATATTAAAACCCAATAAAGACCCTACCCACCCTTCAAGCTATTGACCCCTCTCACTAATTAACACAGACCTTAAAATCATTACTAAAGCAATAGCAACAAGAATTGAAACGGTCACCCCACTGCTAATCCACTCCGACCAGACAGGCTTTATAAAAAATAGACATGCTTCCGATAACATCCGCAAACTCAACTTAATTAATATATCACAAAAAAAACAAGACAAGACCATAATTGTATCACTAGACGCAGAAAAAGCATTTGACAAAGTAAACTGGACCTTTCTATTTAACACCCTGCACAAATTTGGTTTTGGAGAGTCGTTCATCCACTGGATAAAAACATTGTACACCTCACCTAGAGCTACAATAGTCACAAATCGGATCACCTCTCCAAGTTTTACACTTCAACAAGGAACCAGATAAGGGTGCCCACTCTCCCCATCATTATTCGCTATCTTTATTGAACCACTGGCTGCAGCAATACGACAAAACAATAAAATTGAAGGCATTATGAATGATAACTCAGAACACAAACTTAGTCTTTATGCAGATGATTTATTATTATACTTACAAAACCCCTCCACGTCACTTAAAGAAACTTTCAAAACTATAAACAAATTCTCCTCAATCTCTCACTATACAATAAAGTGGAAAAAAATCAACCATCTTATCCTTATCTGAAGACCGATGGGATGCTGCAGCTCAAAATATCTCTCCGCCACTTAACAATGGCAATATAAAATATCTAGGTATCACCATCTCCCCCAGGCTGTCAGTTATTTTCCCTCAATTACTTCCCTCTACTAAAAAACATAGAAGATGATTTCAAACGTTGGACCAAATTACCCCTCACTCTCATTGGATGTATTGCAACAGTTAAAATGAAAACTTTACCCCAGATTAATTATTTATTTTCACTACTCCCCATCACTCCTGCTAACAAATGGTTTCAAACACTGGACACACTAACAACTCAATTTTATTGGAAAAACAAAAAACCCAAGATCTCACATTCAACATTACAAAAAGGAAAATCACAAGGCGGCCTCGAAGCACCAAACTTTCTCCATTATTTCCTGTCAAATCAACTGCAATACCTATATAAATGGACTCAAAGGGACAATTACAATAACTCATGGATAGAATTAGAACAACAATTATGTAAAACCATATCTCTTGCAGACCTTCCGTTGACCTTCCGTTGACCTTCAATCAATCCAAAAACTGGATTTATACAATAACATCACAATCTCCTCAACTCTGACAGCCTGGTGGAAAACACATAAAATCCTGAAATTACAACTAGCACCATGCCGATACATCCCAATCTGCAGCACAACACCACTATATACTTTCCATCATGGCAAAAAAAGGGAATCACCCACCTCCATCATTTATTTCAAAATAACCAATTCATATCATTTAACTCACTTATCCAGAAGTACGGGGTTGGGAAGGACCAATTCCTTCACTATCAACAAATAAAATCCATAATCAAATCCAAAATCAATATAACCAACAATACACTTCTGCCATCAGAATTAAGTGATGAAATTATTAAAATTACCAACTCAAAAAAAATTCTCTCAAAACTTTATAAACTCATATCCATATCAGATACTTCTATAACACTTCCAAACATAAAATTGGAAAGAGACTTGGACCTTCCAAACAACCCCGACTTCTGGACACAGATTAATATAAACATCTTCTCAATGACCGCTAACACAAACTTGCAGCTTATACAATATAAAACCATACACAGAACGCACTTCACCCAAGGGAGAATGCACAAAATGGGATTAGTCAATACAGATATTTGTTCACAATGCACTCTTGACAACACAGATGACTATTTACATGCCACCTGGGACTACGAACCAGTATATTCACTTTGGAAGGCAGTCACGGAAAAACTTTTATCTGTCTTGGGCTGTAGCATCCCACTTTCCCCAAAGCTATGCTTGCTCTGAGATCTATCTCAAGAAACCATTCCAACCAATTATAACAACCCATAACTCATATCTCTAACTATCGCCAAGAAAATAATCTTTCTTAAAGGAATACTTCCCCCATATTGAACCTGCGTTCTATCATTATAAAATGGCTATTTATATGTAAGGAAAGAGGTTTGTCTTGACTCACTCTTCACATGGCCCAGCTTTCCTGATATCCACACCCCACATTTTACAAAACGACATGGGGAATGACGTCATTCCCCATGTCGCTATGTTGAGCCCAGGACTACAGACCATGGACATATAAAGAAATGGACACCGTATTGAAACATGGCGCCCATTCATTCCTATGAAAGCTGCTCATTGGCGCTGGGAAGCCACAAGGAAGTGATATGCGGAAATTCATGCGGTCCATGGTTCATGGAGATAGGTCCATGAGCATGACGTAGCGACATTATGGACCTATCAAGAAAGAGGGCGGCAAGTGTAGCCATGACGTAGCGGACTGGTAGCGGATGTAGAATCATTCTCGTTCTGTAGCACCCGTAGCATCTAGCATTGTAGATAAAGGTTTTAGCGAGCACAGCTGTATTGCTAGAGGTGATTGTGAGGCTGGATGAGCAACTAGTTTTTGAACATGATCCCGTAATGCACCCATTCTTTGTCTTTGGATCTTTTGAACAAATGGATCAATAAATGGTGAATCGCAATGATCGCAAGCAGGGGGACGTGAGAGTTATTGAGCGCACACGTCAAACAGCTGAAGCAGTCTTACAAATCCCTCGGCGATTTTAAGTGTTAAAAAGTCACCAAAATGCCTGAAAACTATCAACGTCCTTCATGTTAAGTAAAAGGAAAAACTCAGAACAAGAAGTTAATGGAGCCCTGCACTGAGCCCTCTCAGAGACCGGGCCGAAAACCGAAACATTTATTTCACTACGACTCTGTTCAGCTGCCCACGGCTGCCCACTCCTCCTCCTCCCTCGAAAACCAACTGAAAGCCGTTAAAAGCCATTGGGCTAATAAAACGCTTGAGGTGGCGTTTTGAAATGAAAACACTTCAGTTTCAATAGTATATGGTCTAAAGATAAGTATGAGCCTATGATTGATATCTAGAAAAATTTTGCGGAGACGCAATCTTGTTCGCCGCTTGTATTGTGTGGATGGGGAAATCTACCTCAGGACCGCATGAAAATAAGCTCCACCCCCCAGCCCCATTCACAGCATGCAGTACCAATGGTTTGGCCACATGTCCATGCTGGCTGCTCGGAGAAGGCAGCATCCTGGGGGCCTGCTACAGACAGACCAGACCCTCTAGTTCCGCACATTTTTATGCCAACCAATAGATAGATAAATGAGGGAGGCGGGACCTCCCTCACGAGATGTAAACAGAAGGTCCGCCATGTTTCTTCCCCGCTGAGCGAGAAGCCGAAACACCGATCATGGCAGAAGGAAATGTTCCATTAGAAAAGCCTGAAGGGGATTCTTTATGTTTACTGTAGTGAACGGACATTCGTGTCTACCTGTATACACCGGATATAGCGAGGAAGAGAGGTGATAGTCGTAAGGAGGAAGAGGAGACGCTAGCTGTAGCTACACTAGCAGCTGCTCCATGCTGTGGCCGAGGAGCCCCGCCGCTGTGCCCAAGTACCCCTGACTGCAGCCCGCAGACGGACATTTGAGGGGGAGGAGACGTTGAGGGGGCCGGCACATTGAGGGGGGGAGCCTGAGCTCACATTGAGGGGGACGGCGCTCAGGGCTCTCACTCTCTCACATTCACTCCTCAAGCAGGCTAATGCTAGCGCTATGTTAAGCTAGCGGGAGCCCACGCTGTTAATTAAATACAAACACATGGCACGGGAGTGTTGTGACTGGCTATCTTTCTTGCAGGGTACCTATTACAATGTTAAACGTAGCCTATACTAGCCTACTTGCTGTAGTTTGGTCTGGCTTTGGCAGTTGGCATTGTTACATCCAGTTTAGCAATATCAAAATAAGAGTCCTTGTTACATCCAGTTTAGCAATATCAAAATAAGAGTCCTGCATGGAGCAGTAGCATACAGGGAATGGTCCCTTTTTGTGCCAGCGATCACACCATTTTTGATGAAAGATGTGGTTTTACTTCATATTTTTAACTAAAATCAATATTCTTATGATTGCCATAAATATTTAAGACAGTTAAACAAACAGTATATATTTTTTATAAGCTTAAAGGAATAAATACCATAAAGGTGTGACAGGGTTGAAACTAGGGTAACGGGGTTGAAAATGGTAACGGGGTTGAAGGGGACATATACAAATTAGAGTTTATTTTAGACTCAAATTACTTTCAACATGCATTAGGTAAAAACAATTCTAATAATTCATTTTAATGAATAGATAACTTCACGATCAAAGTACCGGATTGGTGGAATGACTCGAATACATTTTGTGAAACAACATGTTATCAAGCTGACCTGGCATATTAAATACCCCTTTCTTGTGAAGACCCATAGCTATTATGGATTGTATCCACAGAATATACATGCTGTTACAGCCATCCTGTTCTTTACCTTGAATATGTGTGTACTAATTATTAGTAGCCTAATATTAATTGAATTATTCGATGGCAAGGGGCGTGTTTTGGGCCGCAAATTCGCCTGAGAATGGCAGCCGGTGTCAGTCTGGCAATGTCACAATCAATTGCAGACACTGTGGAAACATAAGTTTGACCACTTTAATTTAAATGTTTGTTTTCCAGCACCTTAACACCGTATATTAAACACCACAGTTAATGCCCCGGAGGCATCGCTTCGCCTTGGATGCTGTGACACATGCATACATGTATCCATGATCAGTTAAAGCCTCAAAGTCTTATATGCCTGGAAAATCCTGTCCTTGTTCGGGAAGGAAATCTTTTCAGTAAGGCTTCACAAGTGTCATCTATAGTCTACTGACAGCAGTGTGTGCCTGGAAATATTGTAAGAAATGCAATTAATCATTTAACAATTCAAACATCTTTATTTTAAGATACTTTTGTTATTGAGTCACATTTTAGGTCAGCCCTGAAACACTACAGCTTGTGAAAATAAACAATATTAACGGTTTTAATAGATTGTGAAATTCTTGTCCCTTTGTTGCTGTTAAAATAGACTCATCCATAGTGAATTATGTGAGGTGACTATGGCAAGAGATAAGGTAAAAATAAGGACAATATTTGTTCTTTGCTTGTTCTACACTTTATTGATTAGTTATCTTTTCTGTTAATAGTTTACTGTGTATTTTTTGTAGTTGTTATTTTTACATTGTTCTGTTGAATAATAAGACTGTTGTTAGGGCTGCTGTGATTGGTGTAACTTAATGTGCTCACACTGTAGCATTTAGTTATGTCTAATTGAGGTATATTTTTAAGCCTTAAATGTGGTCACATTGCATCTGTTAAGGTCATACCTTGGGGTCACAGTGACCCCTTCATAGTTCCCCATATCTTATTTTGACTCTTACTTAGGCCTAATTCATAGGCAGCTGGGCCTGCAACCGTCACAGACAGACGGGTACAGGAGTTCTCTTTAGCACATGTCACATTGTTTACAGTGCACACTTAATCATTTTACATACATATATACTTGCTTTTGTAAGTATAGATCTCATTGCTGACCCTTGGGAGACACAACACTAATTTAACACTCACAGGATCATCTATGTCCTCATAAGTGAACTGTTACAAGATAGCAAAAGCAATCAACATAGTAGGAAGGGATGTCCATTGTTAACCTGTTGACCTTTAAGAAGATATTTAACCGGTTAATACTATAGGCTAAAATAAAATTATCTAAATGTTTCTTATATCCGGTTATTATTCCAAGTATGCTACTGCAGCATGCAGGACTCTTATTTTGATATCACTAAACCAGATGTAAGAATGCGTTCTTCAGGCAAATAATTAAACAAGTCGTTTGGCCATGCTTAACTTTATAATAGGTCGATGGTACGCAGCAAGAAAGATAGCAAGTCATAATACTCCCGTGCCATCTCTCTGTAACATTTTATAAAGAGCGTAGGCTCCCGCTAGCTTAACGGCTGCAGCGGACCTCTACGAGTGAATGTGAGAGAGAGACGGACATGCAGACAGCGAGTGCCTGGCCTCAGGCCTGCCCCCTCAATGTGAGCTCAGGCTCCCCCCCTCAATGTGCCGGCCCCCTCAACGTCTCCTCCCCCTCAATGTCTCCTCCCCCTCAGCGTCCGTCTGCGAGCTGCAGTCAGGGGCTTCTCGCTGTGCCTGGTGTGTTCGCGGTGTTCACTGTTAGTAACTTCACCGTAGCTTTGCTCCACATATGGAAAGAGGGATCCTGGAGACATATTTCAGTATTGAGAAGGGGAACTGGAGGCGCCAGCCACAGGCCGCGGGGAGAGACGGACGTCGACCACAGTAAG
Source organism: Ammodytes dubius (assembly GCA_026122265.1). NCBI lineage: Eukaryota > Metazoa > Chordata > Actinopteri > Uranoscopiformes > Ammodytidae > Ammodytes > Ammodytes dubius. The sequence goes on along the minus strand of CM047515.1, from coordinate 2,955,995 downwards.
TTTTTATTTTTACTCTTTCATCACCACCACACATCTTGCGTTTGCCTTTCTTTTTTCCCCCGGCACTTGTGTTAGCAGATCAGAGCAGCTACACAGCGCTTTATTAATGGGAATTATCAGAGAAAAACTCATGTAGCAACAGGCTGCAGCAGTGAGACATAAGCCTCGTTCGAGATGTCGCCGTCTTGCTAAGACCTGCGCAACTATGACGCTCGGCTTGCTGAGCGCACAGCATTTTTGCAGCATTTTTGTTGTGCGCTCAGCAAGACGCGCGTCATAGTTGCGCAGGTCTTGCTCAGACCTGGGTAAGTCGAACGAGGCTACTGACTGTGTGGGGGAAACAAAAACTGCGAGCTAGTCTAGATGCAGTGCACATACGTGTGTGACCGTGTGACCCGGGCGTAAACACGGCACAAGTGTTATCTTATTACAGTTTTGAATTATGTTCTAAAATGTCTTATTGGCACTATGTTTTCCTATTTTTGGTAACATGGGCAGCAAAACTAACGTGACGTAACCTTGCAGTTCTTTTTCATGTAAGCTACTGCAGGCTAAAATGAGCTTGCTTTACTAATGTTTTGCTCAATGTTTTATAGACAATATCGCCGATTCATGCCATTTCCTGGCGTGAATCCTGCAAAGAGAGAGAGACCCAGGACCGTGGCTATCAAGAGACAAGAGCAGCTGTGACCAGAATGACCGGAGCCAACACACTACACATTTTATTTTGATAAATAGTTGTTCATATTTTTTGCGATTAAAACTTTGAATTCAAGTTGGTTGATGTGGTTTGTCTACTAACCACAACTCGAGTACTATTAGAGAAATACTCATTTCTACTGGGGTAAAAGGTTGAGGACAATCTTCAGATGCTGAGCTACAGTATTCAATACATAAGCAAATGTGTCTGTTTACATTGACCATATATCGTGGATGGTCTCGTTTCAATCATGACAATCTAAGCTAACGGTGTATGGCATGACTATATTCACCCAAGGGTCGTTGAAATAATAAGCTGATTAATGTGTGTAGTGTAACAATAGCTTGCCGGACTGTTTACATTGAAAGCTAACGAGTTAACCGCTAACCTTATTGCTGTGAGCAACCATATTACTCGTGGATGGTCTCGTTTTAATCAAAAGGTTGAGGACAAACTTCATGCTGAGCTACTGTATTCAATAAATAAGCAAAACACATGTTATGCTATCAATATAGAAATGTGACCTGAAGTACTTCATTGTAATATATTCGATAGCTGTTATTTTTCTGGTTTATCTGTGTTTTTTCCCGTGATTGTGTCGTATGCGGGACCTACCTTGCATCCTTGTGATTTTATAACATATTTTACCTCATAAATTGTAGATTAAAAACAATATGACATACAATAATCTGTGCATCAAAATCAGTAACTTTGTTCAGCCTCCAACCAAACAAGTCTGTAATGGTGAACATGGTGTAAGGCAAGGCAAGGCAAGTTTATTTCTATAGCACAATTCAGACACAAGGCCACTCAAAGTGCTTTACAGGGGCAAGATTAGAATACATAAAACACATTATAAAACATTTAAAAGCGAATAAAAGACAGGAGTCCAAGGTAAGATGCAACAACATAAGATATTTTATTGTTTACAAAGCAAAATCTTATGACATCATGCTCAATGCTATAGAAACCAGGTAACACACAATGAGACCATTCTTAAAAGTAAAATGTCCAATATACAAACATGATAAAGATAAGATATAAAGGATGAACTACAAACACAAAATATTTACAATAGGTCTAGAGGTGTGAGGACATAGTATTAGCAGAGCCTTAGATGGGATGCTGCGGAGGTAGGGGTCTGATATCCTCTCTGTGAAGCTCACTGCAGCCTCCTTGGTCACTGGTTGAAGTTGAGTGGGAGACTGTAGACAGGATTCTGAAATCACCATAAAGTACGACAGTTAGGCTACTATAAGTGAAACGTTAGCTTTGAGCACTCACTGAAAATGAGAGCGGATGAAAACTTTTTTTCTTTAGTTGCCTTACAAACACACAAACGGTTGTTACACTAGTCTGTTTCTGAAACCATTTAGCAACCCCCCCCCCCCCTTCCCCCCTGACAGCAGCTATAATTGCATACTGTGTGAACAGAAATGTATTCTAATAGGTTGAAAGTCTTACCTGTACGCGAGTGCATTCTGCAGGAGGTGGTGCATTAGTATCTCTGTAGGACAGGGTCCCGGTGTGTCAGGGCAACTGGGGATCAGGGTAGCTGGTGGCATTTGCAGATGTTTCGTAGGCGTGTCTATTTAGGACCCCTTGTCTAAAAACCCGGAAATAAACCTATTCAAAACATCGTCTCTCTCGTCTCTCTTTGCATTCATTTATCGTTTTATTTTAAAACATGATGCTATAAACCGTTTGCAGGATCATTACCTTTGGTCCCAAAGTACATGTACAATTTGTTGTCTTCTGCGCGGGGGGAAAGAAAACTAACTTGTGGCGGAGTCGAACCAGCGATCTCATCTACTCATTCATAATAAACTACACAGGCTGAATTTTACACGGTGCGCCACTTAGTCGGACGAAGTTGCACGCTGCTAGTATTGCTGTATTTACACAGGCAAATAATGAAGTATAAAAGTACAATTGTCAAATATGAGCAAATTGCAGAATAGTGTAGTACAAATAAACGGTCCAAAATGTAGGCTACAAGGTGTTTCTTTGACTAATCCTTGTCTGTTTGCATCTGTATATTTCTCCCATCTTTGACGGACATTATCTCAACATTAGGCCTAGTTTATTTCTTTTTCGATAACATTCACTTGTACACCTCAAATTCTTAGCACTATTCTGGAGTTTATTAGGCCTACAAAATAATTATTTATGTTGTTAGTTGTATGATTTATGATACATTTATTCTGGAAATAGGCTACATGTAGCCTAGAAAATGCATGTATAAAGGCCTATAGCAAAGTTGAATATCCATTCAAACATTTCTGTAAAAATTGTAATACATAAAATCTATTTTTTTAATCTAAGTAATCAACTGGCAACGTTTTATGATGATCTATTATTTACCCTTTTCACATAGGCTACAGTGTTTCAAATCAAAGTTCAAATATGCAATACAAGCTCTGTAGAGACGAGCATCACAAAAGAAAAGACAACAACAATGATCATTAAAACGAGATTTTATTGAACACAAGCAGTGCAGAAATAGTGTCAGTAAAAGAACAGTATGCTACTCCCAGTGTGGTAGAACTTCCACAGACTGCACGCAGAAACTCAAGCACTCTAGATCCACTCCACAGTGTCCAGCAAAACGTCTGAATTAAACTCAAATATTAGACTTGTGTCGTATGCTTTCCCTTACCTCTCTCTGCACCTACCTCTACCTGGCTCACAGTATCTCCTGCACATCATTTCCTACTAGCACCACTGTTTACGCTCACCCGTTCACTCACACAGACTAATAAATAGGCCTACAACAAAGCAAAATAACAGATACAGGCCTACATGAACCACACTGTCACTGTCATAACAAATATAGGCTACTCCCCAAACCAACCTCAAACAAAAATACACACCTCAATGCGCACTACTGTCAGTAAGCAAACAGAAAGAATATCAACACTCCGTCGCGTCGTAGGCTATGCCTAACTGTCACTATAACTCGCTTCAACTATCGCTCTCCGAACCCTTTAAACCATATGATTAAAACCCACAAATGTGTACAATAGCATCCTTTTAAGAAAGACTGCACGCCCCTGATCATTTGTTTTCTACACTTACCTAGTCTCTCAAAGCCAGACCAAACTACAGCAAGTAACAATAGCCTACTATCATTCAATCTTCATACTCGAATTTGACCATGTAGGCTAAAATCTACATTGGTTCTAAGCAATGACTGTGGTTCCGAGTAGTGAATAACACATTGTAGTGATGATAGAAAAACGTCTGAAATACGATGGTATTTCCAAGTGTAATCACAAATTAAACTGGTTCTATCACACTTAGCCACAGCTAACACAGCCAACTTCACGCTTAACTTGTGACACAAATAGCTTACCCGTAGGCTACATTTCACTAAAAAGCTGAATGGAAGAATAATCCCAGACCCTTCTCAAGTATATCCGAATATAGCGATATATGTCCAACTTTTTAAAAATGACGAGAACATCTTGTATTCAACCACACACAGCCTATCAACTTATTTACGTTTGCGTTATTTTCACAAGGCATCGACACAGTCACCTACACGCTCCTAGCTGTCACCAGATAACCCAACAAATAAACCAGGAATATTTCGTCTATGTCGCATTCATTTGTCGGTTTATTTTTAATACATCATGATAATCTTATTTCAGTCACATAACCAAAGTAGACAACATGAACAATAGGACGTATTCAGTACGAAATTATAATTACAAGAAAAGTATCCCGTGCGTGCCGATGTGCTGTCACAAATTAATCTGATCGCCACGATTTGCCCCAAAGCCAACAACTGACTCCAAACTTCGTGCTGTTACGCACATGTGTGACATAAATCTTACCTCAGACTGTTCCACTAACAAACTGTAGGTTATGGAAGTCTAAATATTAAGTAGATCGGATATGTAGGCATAATCATTTCACGTTTGCGGGCATCGAGTCTGCTGTTGCCCTGATCTGGATCATTACATTTGCCCCCAACCAAAAAAGAAAAATAATTAGTAGGCTATCTGTCAGATGCGAACCAGCAACCTCATATCTATCTCGACTAGGCCTACTCAGTGTCAGGATTTTATCAGTACGCCACTAGTTTGGTGAAAAACGTCCGTGCTAGTTTGTTATTATCAACATTTAAAAAAATAATAATAATAAAAAAAAAAACTCATGTAAAATGAGCGAATTGCAGTTCTATGTCCACCTCGACTAACTAGCCTACTTTGGCTACAATAGCAAAATGCTGCTGTTTTCCTTATACATTGACAGAGCTGCCAAGTCTCACGCTTTGGCCGTGAGACACACGCATATCAACCAGTTCACACGCTCACACGCCACACCTCCAATTTCTCACGCAGAGAAATGAATCCCAGTAATTTTTTTTTTTTTTTTGGTACTTTTACTTTGAAAGTCTTATTTTGAAAACCTAAACGGACTGAGTTCCGTGACATCCTCTTTCTGCACGCGCGTTAACGTTATGCTTTGATGTGCACTGTGCATTCGAAGAGGGAGGCGGGCCCCCTACCCGCACCTTCTCTTCCGAGGTGTGTGTTGATAGCGTGCCAAGTTACCGCTGATAAGAATTGTGTCCCCGCCGGCCGGTGAGCGCGCATGCATCATACATATTAACCCTTCAATCTCACTCAAGTAAATTCAGAAGATCTTTGGATCGTTTTGTATATTGTTTTTGGTAATTTAGTTTGAAAATTAGGTTTGCAAAGTAACAAATGGCTCATCCGCCAATACAAATGTTTTTATTCTTCTGTGTAATGAACTGTAGCCTATGTATTGCACATGTATAGCACTTTTCATAACACAAATCAAGGTAGCCTAAGAGGAGGGACCAAGTAACCCAGATGTTTTATTTTAGCTTAGTAGTTTGCATTGGTGTTGAACTGTTCCCTAATTTTTTTCTTCTTTGAATAAAGCCTAATGCTGCTAGTAAAATCCCACCAGCCACTCAACCCTCAATAGTAGACATGATATAGAATAATTACCTTTATTACAGTTTAACCAAATGTTTTAACAATAGGCTACAGGAGATATTTGAAAGCACTACACATGCATTGTAGGCTATTCAATTAAATTTGTGTCAGCAAAACCTTGAATGTTCTCTTTTACTTTACATAAAAATTAATGCAGAAAAGGCACACATTGCTTCATAAAAATTCACCAGAATGCAGGAAATTAAGTGTTTAATGCTCAAAATTTTCTGGGGGGGGACCCCCAGACCCCCACTTATAATATGTCCACACCCAATGTTTAATTAAAACCTGTCCTACGACTTTGCAATTCATGAATTCGTTTATTTTAATAAGATTTTTGATGTTTTATCACATTTTCTAATTGTCTTTTATTTCTGATTTATTATGAACAATATGTAAACTTGCAGGACACTAGCAAAAATGATTGGGTGGGAAAGAGGACACGGTTTTGGGTCCCTCGGCCAAAAAAATCTCACTCCAAACTTTTGGTGAAACTTGGCAGCCCTGTACATTGACAATAGTGTAATGTGATATCAGTCACATCATCAATAGGCTCCGAGTATTGAAAAACACATTAGTGATTATATGAAAACGGTATGAAACACGGTAGTACAGATCATTCACAAGTTAAACTGATATCCCAGTAAACCCCAGCTAGCACACACCTCCACGCTTCAATGGTTACACACAAATAGCTTACCACAAACAACATTTCACTAAAAGCGTATGGACAAATAATCACCAATCCTTCTGAAGTAGGCTATGCCTAGGCCTAAATCTGAATAATAGCGTTAAATGTACAATTTAAAACTGACAACGCATCGACAGTCTGCTAGCTCCATATCCTCCCAAGCCTGTCACCACCAGATAATCATAACACATGAACCAGGACTATAGGTCTCTATGTCGCATTCATTTGTCGGTTTATTTTAAAACATCATGATAAAAACAGTTTCCAGTCACATAGCCTACCCAAAGTATGCCATACGCACAGTAGGATGTATTCAGTAGCCTACGAAAGAAAAAAGAAAAGTCTACCACGCAACGCGTTAGTTTTCTGAATTTACTGTCCTCCGATTTTCAAACTGAGAGTCATACAATCTGGACGGGTTCCGAGTAATGTATAGTGATGAGTGGGAAACATAGGTGATGCATATTAAATACGATCCGTGGTATTTGTTGATGTGCTATCACGAACTAATCTGGTCGTGTCAGGGCAACTGGTGATCGGTGTGTCAGGGCAACTGGGGATCAGGGTAGCTGGTGGCGTTTGCAGATGTTTCGTAGGCGTGTCTATTTAGGACCCCTTGTCTAAAAACCCGGAAATAAACCTATTCAAAACATCGTCTCTCTTTGCATTCATTTATCGGTTTATTTTAAAACATGATGCTATAAACCGTTTGCAGGATCATTACCTTTGGTCCCAAAGTACATATACAATTTGTTGTCTTCTGCGCGGGGGAAAGAAAACTAATTCGTGGCGGAGTCGAACCAGCGATCTCATCTACTCATTCATAATAAACTACACATACCGAATTTTACACGGTGCGCCACTTGGTCGGACGAAGTTGCACGCTGCTAGTATTGCCATATTTACACAGGCAAATAATGAAGTATAAAAGTACAATTGTCAAATATGAGCAAATTGCAGAATAGTGTAGTACAAATAAACGGTCCAAAATGTAGGCTACAAGGTGTTTCTTTGACTAATCCTTGTCTGTTTGCATCTGTATATTTCTCCCATCTTTGACGGACATTATCTCAACATTAGGCCTAGTTATTTTCTTTTTCGATAACATTCACTTGTACACCTCAAATTCTTAGCACTATTCTGGAGTTTATTAGGCCTACAAAATAATTATTTATGTTGTTAGTTGTATGATTTATGATACATTTATTCTGGAAATAGGCTACATGTAGCCTAGAAAATGCATGTATAAAGGCCTATAGCAAAGTTGAATATCCATTCAAACATTTCTGTAAAAATTGTAATACATAAAATCTATTTTTTTAATCTAAGTAATCAACTGGCAACGTTTTATGATGATCTATTATTTACCCTTTTCACATAGGCTACAGTGTTTCAAATCAAAGTTCAAATATGCAATACAAGCTCTGCAGAGACGAGCATCACAAAAGAAAAGACAACAACAATGATCATTAAAACGAGATTTTATTGAACACAAGCAGTGCAGAAATAGTGTCAGTAAAAGAACAGTATGCTACTCCCAGTGTGGTAGAACTTCCACAGACTGCACGCAGAAACTCAAGCACTCTAGATCCACTCCACAGTGTCCAGCAAAACGTCTGAATTAAACTCAAATATTAGACTTGTGTCGTATGCTTTCCCTTACCTCTCTCTGCACCTACCTCTACCTGGCTCACAGTATCTCCTGCACATCATTTCCTACTAGCACCACTGTTTACGCTCACACCGTTCACTCACACAGACTAATAAATAGGCCTACAACAAAGCAAAATAACAGATACAGGCCTACATGAACCACACTGTCACTGTCATAACAAATATAGGCTACTCCCCAAACCAACCTCAAACAAAAATACACACCTCAATGCGCACTACTGTCAGTAAGCAAACAGAAAGAATATCAACACTCCGTCGCGTCGTAGGCTATGCCTAACTGTCACCATAACTCGCTTCAACTATCGCTCTCCGAACCCCTTAAACCATATGATTAAAACCCACAAATGTGTACAATAGCATCCTTTTAAGAAAGACTGCACGCCCCTGATCATTTGTTTTCTACACTTACCTAGTCTCTCAAAGCCAGACCAAACTACAGCAAGTAACAATAGCCTACTATCATTCAATCTTCATACTCGAATTTGACCATGTAGGCTAAAATCTACATTGGTTCTAAGCAATGACTGTGGTTCCGAGTAGTGAATAACACATTGTAGTGATGATAGAAAAACGTCTGAAATACGATGGTATTTCCAAGTGTAATCACAAATTAAACTGGTTCTATCACACTTAGCCACAGCTAACACAGCCAACTTCACGCTTAACTTGTGACACAAATAGCTTACCCGTAGGCTACATTTCACTAAAAAGCTGAATGGAAGAATAATCCCAGACCCTTCTCAAGTATATCCGAATATAGCGATATATGTCCAACTTTTTAAAACTGACGAGAACATCTTGTAGGCTATTCAACCACACACAACCTATCAACTTATTTACGTTTGCGTTATTTTCACAAGGCATCGACACAGTCACCTACACGCTCCTAGCTGTCACCAGATAACCCAACAAATAAACCAGGAATATTTCGTCTATGTCGCATTCATTTGTCGGTTTATTTTTAAAACATCATGATAATCTTATTTCAGTCACATAACCAAAGTAGACAACATGAACAATAGGACGTATTCAGTACGAAATTATAATTACAAGAAAAGTATCCCGTGCGTGCCGATGTGCTGTCACAAAAATAATTAATAATAAAAAAAACTCATGTAAAATGAGCGAAGTGCAGTTCTATGTCCACCTCGACTAACTAGCCTACTTTGGCTACAATAGCAAAATGCTGCTGTTTTCCTTATACATTGACAATAGTGTAATGTGATATCAGTCACATCATCAATAGGCTCCGAGTATTGAAAAACACATTAGTGATGATATGAAAACGGTATGAAACACGGTAGTACAGATCATTCACAAGTTAAACTGATATCCCAGTAAACCCCAGCTAGCACACACCTCCACGCTTCAATGGTTACACACAAATAGCTTACCACAAACAACATTTCACTAAAAGCGTATGGACAAATAATCACCAATCCTTCTGAAGTAGCTATGCCTAGGCCTGAATCTGAATAATAGCGTTAAATGTACAATTTAAAACTGACAACGCATCGACAGTCTGCTAGCTCCATATCCTCCCAAGCCTGTCACCACCAGATAATCCAACACATGAACCAGGAGTAGGTCTATGTCGCATTCATTTGTCGGTTTATTTTAAAAACATCATGATAAAAACAGTTTTCAGTCACATAGCCTACCCAAAGTAAGCCATACGCACAGTAGGATGTATTCAGTAGCCTACGAAAGAAAAAAGAAAAGTCTACCACGCAACGCGTTAGTTTTCTGAATTTACTGTCCTCCGATTTTCAAACTGAGAGTCATACAATCTGGACGGGTTCCGAGTAATGTATAGTGATGAGTGGGAAACATAGGTGATGCATATTAAATACGATCGGTGGTATTTGTTGATGTGCTATCACGAACTAATCTGGTCGTGTCAGGGTAACTGGTGATCGGCCACCACAGCCAACAGCTGGCTCGAAGCTTCGTGCTGGTTACGCACACTGTGACACAAATCTTACCTCAAATTGTATATTCCACTCAAAGGCTATGGAAGTGTAAACCGATATTGAGTAGATTGGATTCTTACGGCCAACATGAACATATTAAACATTTGACGTTTACGGGTTTTTGATCAGGCATCTACGTAGCTACCGCCACCAGCTACCCTGATCACCAGCTGCCCTGACACACCGGCCACCACAGCCAACAGCTGGCTCGAAGCTTCGTGCTGGTTACGCACACTGTGACACAAATCTTACCTCAAATTGTATATTCCACTCAAAGGCTATGGAAGTGTAAACCGATATTGAGTAGATTGGATTCTTACGGCCAACATGAACATATTAAACATTTGACATTTACGGGTTTTTGATCAGGCATCTACGTAGCTACCGCCACCAGCTACCCTGATCACCAGCTGCCCTGACACACCGGTCCGCATACGTCCCTCCCGTCCAGAGTGTCGTCTTCATGCCCAGAATATTTAGCTTCAGAGTCCGGTTTGAAGGCTAGGCTAGTTTTGTTGATAGCGCGCAAGCATTTGGGTGTAGCCTAGCAGCAGGCATGTTGAAAAACTATCTTGAAACTGTAGCAAACTTAGCCGAGTGCGCGTTTCCTTCCCTCCATTTTACAGTGAAACCGGAAACTCATACTTAGAAAAAATCATTCATTGTGGAATCTAAATAGTGTCTGTATTCGTCGAGGTATCGCGCACAACTGTATTTGGAAGTTGTTTACAAACTCTCATCAGAGTCAGACGAGACGATACGAGATTACAAGGAAATGTGGGCGGGGCCTTGGAGGACTGCGAGCGCAGTGCATTGTGGTAGTAGTAGGATTTCTGACTTTAGAGGCAGAGACAGCCAGAGAGACCATAAAAACACTCTTTCTGCCTTTTCTCAGGCTAGGATGAACCGATTTCTAAAATTTTTTGCACATTTATACAATGTAGGAGTATAAAGTTCAATGCTCCTTCATTGCTCCACCGGGGAGTAATTCTTTAACTGGAAATCCAAAAAAAACTGCCATATCATCCACTGGATCAACTTAATCATAGAATACATCTCAATAGAAAGAATTACAGCCGACAGAAAAAACAATATATCTGCCTTTAATGAAACTTGGAATATATTTACAACCCATTTACACCCCATACAAAATCAAATTTAAGCTAAAGCCACGTACACGACTACATAACTACACACCCGACCACGAATAATGTCTACAATACAAAAATACATATCAACCCAGTAATATTTTCCTTCTCTCTCTCCTTTTCCCCTAAACACAATAACAACATAAGATAACCTTGCTCTCATCTATCTATGATTATGACTTTCATTTTTATAATTTTTGTTTATCAGTATTGTCTATGGATAACGATAACTATATTTCAACAACGTCTCCCTTGTTGTATATAATTGTTCATCATTAACTATGCTTGTTTTTGCAAAACGTTTATTTTATTATTATTTTTCTTTTTCTCAATTATCTAATTACCTTATGACAACATTTAAAACTGTGGATCAAAAGTCTAAAATGCCATAATGGAAACTAATAATATTCAAACAACCCAAAATGCCATTCTCATCATTACTGTTATTATTATGATGATTATTCACTTCTTAGTACTGATTTTTTATTTTTTTTGGAACATAATGTATACGTATATGTGTGTACATGAACGTGTGTATGTTCCTGTGTAAGTAGTAGATATCCTTGAGAGACCAAATAAGCATTTTTTTTCTCTCTGATAACGAGTAACACCAATTCTGTGGTTATACTTAAATATATTCATAATAGCATATACATTTTTATAATTTATCAACACTAACACAGAAACAAATAATACTTTCTGTCATTACCTCTCTGTAGCAACTACTGCAGGATTTATAGTTGCTTAAGCCAAACTCACCAAGTACCTCCATCCAACCCTAACACACATACACCCACACCCACATTTTTACTTTTATTTATTTTATCAGCCGTTTTTTCCATTTGTTTAGTTATATCTGAAGTTATTTTCTTCCTCATTCTCCTGTTAAAAATAATACATTACTACCGTTTATTTATCTTTATCGATCTCTTGCTTTCAATACTTTTAAATTTCGAGGTAAGATGTGGAGAGGGAGCAAATAACCACAATTTCACCTAAATTAAATACAAGCTGTATCCTCCTCCCATATGGACAGGCCTCCTCCTAAAGGGTCTGGGGGCTGTTCTGATTGGTGACTGGGTAGTGCAACCTGGAGCAGTCTTCTCCCCAGGGTTTGAAGGTGGCTAGGACAGGAACTTCCCTGAGCTCATACAGTTTGATAGAATTGATTAAAATATAGAAGAAAAAAAATAGAAGGAAAAAAAAATTTAGTGAAAATAATAATGGTAATAATAACAATTTTGAATAAAATAAATAATTGTTGTTTGTGCTCTATCTCCTCGCCCTCCTCGTCTTCTGCAGGACTGAATTGAAGGCTGGAGAGTCGACTATTTACTCTATATTTATTTATTTTTGTCTCAAGTAATATTTCTACTATGATTAATTATTTAATATTTTCTTTTTTATTTATATATATTTATATATATACATATATATTTAGATATTTTCTCTTCTGTCTTCACTAACCACACGCCCAACCACGAATAACATCTTCAATACAAAATACATATCAACCCAGTATTCCCTTTCTCTCTCCCTTTACACAATAACAACACACGATAACTTGTTTTTCTGCTCTTATTTATCTATGAGTATGACTCTTATTTCTATCATTTTTGTTTATCAGTATTGTCAATATGGATAACGATAGCCATTTTTCAACACGGTCTCCCTTATAACTGCTAATATCATTTACTATGCCTGTTTTTGCAAAACATTTATTTTTATTTTTTTATTGATTTCTCTTCGTTTCTTTTTATTTATCTCTCTCTCCCAATTATGTAATTACCTTATGACAACATTCAAAACTGTGGATCAAAAATCTAAAATACCATAATGGAAACTAATACTATTTAAACAACCGAAAATGCTATTCTTATCATTACATTCTTATTATGATGATTATTAATTTCTTAGTTATGATTTATCTTTTATTTTGAATTTATTATTTTGTTGTTTATATGTATGTATATACACACACACACACACACACACACACACACACACACACACACACAACCACAGCCTGTCAACAACAATGTAAAAATATGCAATGACCTTTCACCTGTCTGTCCTGCATCACGTAAAAAAAAAAAAGAGATAGCTTTTAGCCTGGTCGTAGACCATTGTACTTCATTTATTTTGTACAGAAGGACTGGAATCGCTCAATTGACAAACGTAAACTCACTTGAAGGCGGGTGTCTGTTGAAGTTTAAAACTATTGGATGTGCCCAGTGCCACTCTGGATCTGCCAACCAATCGCATATGGTTGTGACGTATGACCGCGCCGGCTTCTGACTTCAAATGAAACTGCTGCATGACCTGAACATCATTGTTCTCAGCAACTCCCTCTGTTCGCTGATTGGACAGACAAAAATCTGCCAGGGAGAAAACCTGCGAATATACCGTGGACCCAGACTGACTACTGAAGGGAAATTAAAATTGAACGGAAGTAGGTAGGCAGGCGGTGCCAGGTTAGATAGTGTTGGGTTTAAAAATGAAAAAATGTGAGTAGTGTAATGATTGTGTTTTCGTCATTAGAAATCAATAATGTTGTTTAATAAGAACAATAAAGGTATAGATTAGTTTCTTCGAGGTACATGAAAAGAATCATCAGCCTATTTGGAATAAAGATGTGTTTAAAAAGTGAGAAATGTGACCCAGCGCACATGTAAACTGAAAATGCTGTATAGCCTCTAACCTGTGATGGGTTTTGCATTGGTCAATAATATACTATTTTTATGAATAGTAAAACAATATATATATTATTATTATTTTTCTAGTTGCAATATAAAATGCAGAGGGTCTCTACTGTGTTCACATATCCCAATATCTAATCCAAATATGTATGTGACAAAGTCAATACAACATCCTTTGCAACGGCAGTTTACTAACTGCCTTTGCAACGGAGAGACTGCGCTAAATTTTTTCACACGTTAACGTGTTCTTTCGGTTAGTAAATGAGGCTGCCGCAAAGGCCTGGAAAAGCATCACAAAAGAAGAATGCAAAAGTTTTGTTATGTCAATGGGTCACAGGCTTGATGCAGTTACTGCAAGCGAAGGATTGCAACAAAACATTAAGTCTTATTCACTTAAAGGCCTACTTCACCGGTTTGAATATGAAGGTGTATTGAATTCTGAGATCCTATGTAGTATAAATGTGCAAAAAAATTGAAATCGGTTCATCCTAGCCTGAGAAAAGGCCTTCTCGTGACATCACAGAAAGAGAAATATAGGGTTAAAAAAAAACTTACTTTGTAAATATTACTGTGATGTCTTTTACTGTGACATCACAGTAATATTTACAAGTACATTTTTTTTTAACCCTATATTTCTCTTTCTGTGATGTCACGTTAAGTGATTATACGGTTAAAATAAAAGCTCCGCACCAGGCTGGAAAAGAAAATGAAGAATGTTTTTTATGCAATTGTTACACAGTTGATTCAGTAATGCAATCAAATTCAACAAACCTTAAGTTAGGCCTTTAAATTTGTTTTAAATCTATCTGTTCCAATACTTTTGCTAACCTTAAAATGTGATGATCCTTTACAAAAAATGCTATCTTCACAGTTGTGTATCAGACCCAGATGTAAATACCTGGAAATGAAAGCTGAAATGTTGATCTATTGTCTCATATTCATATTTTGGTGTCAAACACAAATGTTTCCAGTCTACAGCAAAAATAAAGGAATTGGCCTCACTGTTCCAATACTATTGGACGGGACTGTACCTTTGGTTTTAATGGAAGGTGACAGATGGTTGTTATACTGATGTCGGAAGCTTCTGGTAGAGGTACATGGTAAAACCCCCATACAGCCTTGATGTGTCTAAAAGCTTAGATTACAGTAACTGTGCCAAAAAGCAGGCGCAAAGATCCTACAAGGGCAAAAAAATCCACTCAGGAATACTGAGTGTTCCATGTGTTTCCAGTAAAAAATGAAACATGTAATGTATACTAATGATTTAGTTGGATAAATAAAAATAAAGTCTATTTGTTTAGTATTTACTTACTTAGAGCCTCACAGAAAGCATCAGGACAGAGGCAGGAATGAGCAGCAGTAAGAAACAATTCCATAAAGAAGTGATGGAAAACTTTCTCACTTTAAACTGCTACATTATCATTTCCCATCCATCATTTTAGAATCTTCTCGCTTATGACAGAAATAGATCCCAATATGGCCAAAGTAACATATTTACTTTATGCTAATTGTTTGATATAAAAGATCAGTCATCAACCAGGTACACCATTAGAAATGGAAATGACAATAACAAGTCATGTAAGCCTTTGGAAATGCTACCTGATGATCTGAAATAAAATGGGAAAAAAAAAACTCTCAGCCTCCTCTATAAAATGATGTGTTTGCAAAGTGTGTATTCAATTGCAATAATTGTGATATCCAGTTTTAAAATGTAATGAGTTTGATAAAAACACAGAGTTTAGAATAATTACTATACCAGAGAACATTATAATGTGTTGAAGGATTAAATAGAATGTCATTTTGATGCCATCACTTGATGTGATGTGTCTTATATCATTTCCATGTTGTTCATAAAGTGAATCTGCACCCTGAAGATGAGAGGTATGCTTTGTGAGAATCTCAAAGCTGCGGTCTCCTATATTGTGTTGTTGGACAAAAAGTAGAGGTCAGTCGGGACCTTAAGCTTCCTGTCCTCTTTAGAAAAAGCTCTCTGAGGGGGACGAGGGGCCATGGGTGCTCTGAGGTTAGGGGACACTTCCTCTCTGTCTGCTCTGTTAGTCCAGGGAGACCCTCAGACAATCCAACTGCAAAAATAGCTGTCTTAGATTGTATTTTTGTTTCGTATTCAGCCATAGACTCGTGGGGTAAGACAACATAAAATAAAGTAAGACAAGGCAAGATCATTTATACATTAATATACTGTAAGTACAAAAACTAAGGACAGTTGTTGACCAGTGAAAAAGGAAAGCCATCACCATCACCAACCATCAGTAAAATCAGCAACTATTTCATCTCAAATATCTGGGTACTCATGCTGATACACCTTTTGCTGTGTTTGAAAAGGCACAGTTCAGGTTGTTTCCCTCCTTCCAGGTCAATAGGAAGCTTTTTTTGTTTGGTGCTGTTGTAGTAGGGGGACAGCATGTCTGCCAATTATATTCTAATTAGTAAGGTAAGGTATTTGAAGGTAAGTTTATTTCTACCCAAAGGGTAGATTCATTTTGCAGCAAGATGATTACATTGTGGCACCCAATCACAAAACAAACTACAACATAAAACAGCACAAAAGAAAACCTGCGTAAAAAACATTATAAAAAAGTACAGTGTTACACTAAATTTGAAAATATGCTACGGAGATGACTAAATATTAATAAATAGAAAATAAAAAAACACTCAAATAGATGACCTCTGGAATAAAAGCAGGTATACAAATTAACAAATTGTGCAAAAAAGAAACAAATATAGGGCAGCTGTCATTTTCCATTGTTTGAGTCTTTGATTAATATTGTTCTGCATTTGTTTTATTGGGAACAAAGACAAAGTAATATGTCTTTATTGAATAAAGACATATTACTTAGAGTATATTGGTGTTAAAGGTAACTGTAGTGTTCTCGTGCAGTGTGTTGTAACTCTGACTTAACACCGAGTTAAACCGTAGCCAATGAAGACAGAGTCGTAGTAAGGTTGACCATTTACTGCCACAATTCCTCATTAACAGACGGTGAAAACTGTAAATAAAGGGATACAAAATACTGAGTGTACATTTTGACTAAACAGCATGTTGTACATAGTTGTAAATAATAATATAAACTGTCTTACACTGTATGTAGACATTCTGATTGACAATTGCATTGTTTTTAGCTAGTACACAATTGCTATCAAAAACGTTCTAAAACAACACATCAAACATAATTTTTAACTAAATCCACTGTGATATATTATCTTAAACATGTCCTCTATTGAGTAAACACACTTACAGCATTGCCTCTTTGATGCTTTCAAGTGGATGCTAGCAGATTACATTCAGACGATGCACATGTCTGCCATTCCGTCTACACAGGTAAGATTTTAACAGGAAATGACGTCACAGGAAGTGACTAAACCGGAAGTGACATAATCGCAAACCTAAACCGTCAAAATAATATGAATTTATACCTTAGCTAATTTCAACTGTAAAGTAATTATCCACATCCCGTTTTACATACAATTATTTCAGAAATAAATGCAAGAAAATTAAATGAATGCCTGGAAAGACAACACAGTAACTCTCCTGTCCCCCACGTACACAGTACAATTGGCAGTGTTGATCCAACACTTAAAGAGTCAATTTCAACACTCTTCCAGATAACATACGCTCCCGACCTACAGGGAGTCAAAATCACTCTTGCCCTAGAGTTACATTTTTAGAGTTAATACAACTCTGATAAGAGTTAATATTAGTGCCTATATAACACTGACAAGTGTTACTGAAGTTTAACACTATGACAAAAATAACACTGATAGTGTTATTAACATTTTACACTAGGTTTTTTTAAGTGTTAATCAGAATTAACTCTTTATGAGTGTTAGACCTACTTGACACTAGGAGATTACTCCCTACAGTGTTGATTTTAACTGACTCCTACCAGTGTTAAAACATATACTTGTGTATTTACTCCCAGCTAGTGTTATTCTTATGCAACACTTGTTTTTTTACCTTAACATGTCCAGTTTACACTTAACCTTAAGTAAAAATAAGTGACTGCAGGAGAAAAGCAAAACACAACAATATATACATGTCTTAGTACACATTTATTGAAAAAATAAAGTTTAACAGAGACTTTCAGGTGAAAAACAAACATTGTTTTTAAGAGACATCCTCCCTCCTACATACTCAACATGTATATAATACAAACTGTATGCGAGGTTCGTCGGACCGTTTACACTGAAGTACACAGAAACAAGAATAAAAAAAAAAAGTAATTTAATTTAATAAGGAACACCTGCCTTCAACCAGTTGTCAGTCACTACTCTTGCTTTTGTTAAAATAACTCTGATAGAGTACATGTGCCTTAACACTGTACATTTTACACTGTAAATTTGAACTCTGAAATTTAACATTCACACTGGCTGATATCTTACTCTTGCTTTTGTTAAAAATAACTCTGATAGAGTACATGTGCCTTAACACTGTACATTTTACACTGTAAATTTGAACTCTGAAATTTAACATTCACACTGGCTGATATCTTACTCTTGCTTTTGTTAAAATAACTCTGATAGAGTACATGTGCCTTAACACTGTACATTTTACACTGTAAATTTGAACTCTGAAATTTAACATTCACACTGGCTGATATCTTACTCTTGCTTTTGTTAAAATAACTCTGATAGAGTACATGTGCCTTAACACTGTACATTTTACACTGTAAATTTGAACTCTGAAATTTAACATTCACACTGGCTGATATCTTACTCTTGGTTTGTTGAAATTACTCTCACTGTTGTTGTAATAACTCTGAAGGAGTCCATATTTTTTGACAATGCCCTTTTAACTCTTGGGAATTTACTGTGTACATACGTGCCAAACCATGCCCTTGCTGACACCCATTCAACCATCAACCCCCACCTCTAGCCCACATTGTCTTTTGTCTTATTCAAACCAGTCTCCTTGCTACCTCAAATATAATGAATTCATTAGAAGAGGGCACAGACACTGTCTCACTTTACCCCACAGCATTTGTCTCACTTTACCCCACTGCCACAATTTGAGAAAAAACTACCTCTCTCGTAGCCTGGCATTCCCAGACCTGCCACTAGGCGCTGGCAAATTAAAGGTAACATATTATGTCCCTAATACTTATTTTTTTAGATGTTTGCTGAAAAACCCGTTCGGATCATTTATTGTAGCAAGCCTCTATACCCTGATTGTCCTCTGTTCTCAGGATGAGCTATATTTGTGCGATCTGGCTGGCCCCTCCCACCTCTCTGCCGGGCTTTCTTTATATGGCCATGGGGCTCTCCCACCGTCTCTGCCGTGCTGTCGCGATACTAGAGAGACACTACGTGAGTCGTGACTGCGAACACAGTTGTTTGCTCCGGGCCGGAGCTAAGATAAGAGAACAGTTTGACATGACCTGACATGATTAAAACCAGTGAAAACAGTAGCTTCAAACAGTAGCTTGATTTCTACAGGAATATCTTCCCATCCTTTGTCATGTTAAAAACGAGTAATTTTCAGACTGCTGTGGGGAGTATAAACAGCGTGTTATGAGCAAAACTTGGTGCTACAACAGAAGCTACATGGGCGCTAACGCTAAAAATAAGACTCAGACGATAAAATAAACTAAAAGTACCACACAAACCAGTGAAAAAAATATATTCAAAATTGACTTCCACACTATTAAGTTACAATCCTTTGTCCTATTAAAACGAGGCATTTCCAGACTGGTCTGGGTAATAGAATTATGTTTTTATGAGCAAAAGTTGAATGCTTGTCCCAAAGCTAAATAGCTATACACCAGTCAGGCAAAAATACCAATAAAAACATTTTTTTCAGTTTCACTGTTTGCAAAAACCCACAAGTAGCTTCCTATCCGTTGTGTTATTAAAAACGAGGCATAGACTGCTGTGGATAAGATAAATGAGTGGAGTATGAGCAAAAGCATTCTGTGTTGGTGTATGTAACATTCACAATAGGCTATGGGCATCTTGTCGCTTAGCGGGGAAAGCAACATGGCTGTCGCTCGGAAAATTTTCAAGAAGATCTCATGGGATCTCGTGCACGGGATCTCGGGGCCGTGGACCAATAAGAAATGGGGGGTGGGGTTATCATAGACTTTTTTTTTTTTTTTTTTCATAGACTACTGCACGGTGGAAATTTCTGGTTACTAATGTGGGGGGGAAGCATCGGAAGCATGGACATATATAGAAAATATGGGGATGTGGCTGTGCCGACTATTACGTAATAGTCGGCGAGAATTCTGACTGGAGTATATTGGGGGGGACGGGTGGGGGTTTCAGAAAGGGGGACAGTGAGAAAAGGAGAGATTGTTATTTTTTTTAATATTTTGGCAGTCTCTAGGCACACCGTGGCCGCATGGATATGTTAGAACACATTTAAAAAGTGCATTTAGCATAATATGTGACCTTTAAATTTGCTGCGCCTGTTGGTCTGGCCACGCTCCGTTGAAGCTTTATCAAGAAGACCAGAAATCTGGGTCTCACGTTTCAATTGGCTCTATCTAATATGGGCGCGCCAGAGCCCTTTATATGGTACTCTGGGGAGGACGTAACCGGATGACGACAGTGACGTGCATGCGACGTCGAAGCCGTGATAGTAAACATCAAATATGGCTGCGTATATGTTGTGTGATTTGGAAGACGGCACTCAAATCTTTCATTAGCAAGTAAGTGGAATGTTCTGTTTTGCCGACCGACAACGGCAAACGTTTAATTTAACAGTTTAACAGCTGTTCGCTAAACGGACGGGGCTTACGTCACCTTGTGCATTGGTTGTAGTGCTATCCAACTGCGTGCAGTGGCATTTGAAATGCACGAGTAGGAGCCGCCCCTTGAGTTGGAAATTACTATTGATTGTGGCCAGACCTTCTATCGTTCAAGATATCAGGGTATGGATTTCCAGGCTACCTCTCTCGGCAAATCAGTCTAATCTTCAATTATCATCATCACATGGTTTCATATGTTGGTAGTTCATCAACATGTATGATAGAAGTTGTTCTACCTGAATCAATTTGCTTTGGCACAACAATCGATTAAGTTGACAGCAAGAACATTTACTTTTACATGCAAAAAAGATTTGTTTGTGAAAAACATGCTTACAACATCACCATGAGGTCCTCTCTTTCATGGCCAAGGGGAAATGAGAGGGGCTTGAAAACATGTATCTCACATGTGTTCCATTGCCTAGATACAGGGGGTGTCTCACATTACCCGATGGCTCACATTCCCCCGTTCTCCCCTATATATATATATATGTTGTATGTTTTTTTAGGTCAGTGTGTTGTAAGTGACAAAGTGTTACTGTTGGGAGCCAAATGTTGTCAGTGTTCTGGGATCTTGAGATGTCTCTGAAGTGTTTTGCGTGCATTATTACATTTTGGATGTAATATTAACAGTTGTTTTGTATGCTGGTTTAAAGAACTGTGTAAAGAGTTTTGAAAATTTAATTTTTTTCATCTAACCTTTAGTTATACTTGAAAAATGTACAGTGGGTTTTCCAAGGAAATGTGTCCCCGCCCTTTTTGCAGATGCCACAGACTTCCCACAGACCTGCCAATGCCACTGGGAGGATCTCCGCCCTGCTGTAATTTAATCAGAGTAGGGGAGAACGGGGTAAGTAGGCACACTTTTTACTCTAGTGAGAATTGCTTATCACCTAAACATCTTTCAATAGTCATTCCTACATTAAATTGAAGCTTAAGGTGTTGGCTTGAAATATGTACCCCTCACTTTTTCTATCTTATTGTAATAAAGAAGAAATTAATCATCAAAGACACCCTTACACATTGTGACAACCAACCCTATCAAGGGGTCGGTTGTCAAACACTATGGGGTTGGTTGTCACAATGTTATCTTAATGGGAATAATCTTAAAAAGAAGGCAATAAAGTAGAACTAAATTTGAAAGTTTAATTGCATTGTCAAGTTGACAAATAGGCCTACATAACTTACTGTAGCCTTGGCAGCTGGTCTAGTTTGGGATGCACTGGGTTGTTTTGATTTTGTTGCCCTTTTTTCTTTTGCATGCTAGCTGCCTTTTCCTGCTCTATTCTTTCCTTCTCTGGGGTGTCAGTGAGGATACAGCTTGACAATTTATTTCGTTATTGGGTTCCTTTTCTGGCTGCAGCCTTGAGATAACATGTGACAACCAACCCCCCAAAAAATTTGACGACCAACCCCAACTTGAATTTCTTGCTAGCATCAAGGCCAACAACCATCTGACAACTAATTAGCTTGCTAACCACAATCTAAAATATAGTTTACCCTTCACACTTTGTATGGGTAACAAGTGTTTTGTTATAAACCCATTGTGTAAAAGCCTAGAAGAAAAATACTGAGGAGCTAAATATTTTCAATTTGACATGAAAAACACAAACAGTCGTCTCACCTCAAATTCAGCAGTCTAACTCCAAGGAAGACTATGTAGGTGACCTCTGATCCCAATTCTGGATATTTACATAACAAAATTTCATAGACAGCGCCTTCTGGTTCCGAGATATAACGATTGTGACAACCAACCCGTGTGACAAATTACCCCGTTCTCCCCTACATTGTTTTACCAGTGGTAAAAAGTGATATTTAAATCATAATTATCAGATGTTTCTTTGTTGCAGGAACTGAAAGCACCCAGAGGGAGGAGAGGCCACTGCAGCAAACTGGAAGTCATTTGCTGTCATGGATGGGGTGATAGGGCAACGACTGTCCATCACTCCATCAAACCCCATCTCCTCAGCCATGGCAACAGCCTCGGCTGCAGTGCTCCAAGTGGAAGTGGAAGCCGGAGTGGATCTAAGGAAGATGGAAGAGAAGGAAGAGGAAAAGGAATGAAGAGCTGAAGATAGAGACGAGAAGACAGGAACTGGAGAGAGAGAGAAGAGAGAGGAAGACAGCAGGAGAGAGAGAGAGAGAGAGAGAGAGAGAGAGAGAGAGAGAGAGAGAGAGTGGCGAGAGTGGATGGATGATAGACAAAGGGATGAACGAAGAGAAAGAGGCGAGAGAGACAGGGAGAATCTGGCAAGGGAGGAAAGGCTGCTTGCCCTTTTAGAGGCTATAACAAAAAACAATAAATACAAAGTTATTTGAACTGTTTCCTCTTTTGTTGCAGATATTTCTGAAGGATTATAAAGAGAAAAGGGAGGCAGTAATAACATGATATTAAAATATAATATAATTAAAGGATTCATGTGTATGTAGCTCATGGATGTATTTTTAACATAGTTCAAATACAATTCTGCTAAATGAGGTAACAGTGCCACCTAATGGCATGAAGATGCACCTGCTGGAGGTTGTGAGCCCTTGAGGAAAGGGATTTTGGGTATCACTCAAAGCCAGCAAGGGATTCCACAAGGTAGTATGGTTTAAGTCTGTGTGCATGTACTGTATAATATTATTTACATGAAATTAAGATATTTGTACAGATGGATTTATGTAGGTCTAGTTTTATAATATAGGGGAGAACGGGGTAATTTGTCACACGGGTTGGTTGTCACAATCGTTATATCTCGGAACCAGAAGGCGCCGTCTGTGAAATTTTGGTATGTAAATATCCAGAATTGGGATCAGGTCACCTACATAGTCTTCCTTGGAGTTAGACTGCTGAATTTGAGGTGAGAGGACTGTTTGTGTTTTTCATGTCAAATTGAAAATATTTAGCTTCTCAGTATTTTTCTTCTAGGCTTTTACAGAATGGGTTTATAACAAAACACTTGTTACCCATAAAAAGTGTGAAGGGTAAACTATAGTTTAGATTGTGGTTAGCAAGCTAATTAGTTGTCAAATGGTTGTTGGCCTTGATGCTAGCAAAAAATTCAAGTTGGGGTTGGTCGTCACATTTTTGGGGGGGTTGGTTGTCACAAGTTATCCAAAGGCTACAGCCAGAAAAGGAACCCAATAACGAAATAAATTGTCAAGCTGTATCCTCACTGACACCCCAGAGAAGGATAGAATAGAGCAGGAAAAGGCAGCTAGCATGCAAAGGAAAAAAGGGCAACAAAATCAAAACAACCCAGTGCATCCCAAACTAGACAAGCTGCCAAGGCTACAGTAAGTTATATAGGCCTATTTGTCAACTTGACAATGCAATTGCATTTTCAAATTTAGTTCTACTTTCTTTCCTTCTTTTTAAGATTATTCCCATTAAGATAACATTGTGACAAACAACCCCATAGTGTGTGACAACCGACACCTTGATGGGTTTGATTGTCACAATGTGTAAGGGTGTCTTTGATGATTAATTTCTTCTTTATTACAATAAGATAGAAAAAGTGAGGGCTACACATTTCAAGCCAACACTTTAAGCTTCAATGTAATGTAGGAATGACTATCGAAAGATGTTTAGGTGATGAGCAATTCTCAGTGGAGTAAAAAGTGTGCCTACTTACCCCTACCTAGGATACATTTTGGCATGTTTTTATTCAGGTACCAATCATCTTTTTTATATTTTATTATCTGTAAAAATTCTCCCGTGTAGATGTTGTTTCACCGTCTTTACAACGATCCAACGCCTACCCGTGTTGATGAACCTACCATTTTTTATTGGAAATATGCTGATATGTTCATAAAACGTCAGTCTTAAAAACTGTTTTGATATTATACACCTGCGTTGTAATACCTAAAAGTGAAAGTTATGAAGTGATCAAAACTTGATAACAAACATTAATGAAAATGCAAAATTAAGGAGACGGCTACACAGATTAATCTCTAATAGATATTGAAAGGGTGTTTTCACACATTTGCATCTCTGACAAACCTTCTAAAGCATAATTATTTCAACAGTACATTTTACAATAGTAAATGCCTTTCCAGTGAATCTTGACATGATTCAGCGAGCGGGAACAGACTTTACAGACTTGCTATTAAAGGGGTAGTTTGAATTTTGAACATAGGACTAACATTTCCAAGTTTGCCCTGGTGTATCATTGGAGACAGTTTAACACATTTCATTCACATGTCGACTACGACAAAAAATTGGCTATTTTTATAGGAACAAAACCACCTTCCCTTTATTTAGTAGGAAAAGGATTATTGAGGCAGTTTTCATGTCTGTCCTTGATTACGGTGATGTGGTTTACCGGCATGCATCACATTCATGTCTTAAACTCCTGGACTCTGTTTTTCACTCTGCTTTAAGGTTCATCACAGGAGATGCTTATGACACACACCATTGTCTTTTATATGAAAAGGTTGGGTGGTCCTCCCTTAAAGAGAGACGTGACGCACATTGGCATGTTTTTATTTACAAAGCCTTGACCGGGAAGCTTCCTCGTTATTTAACTGAATTGCTGCAAATCTCAGATGGGCTTTATCAGACCCGCTCCACTGACATGCTTATGCTTTATGTCCCACAAGCCCGGTCTGAGCTAGGAAAGACAGCTTTTAGCTTCAGTGCCCCTGACTCCTGGAACAACTTACAGCAACAAATTAAACTAAATAACTTCATATCCTTTAACCAATTTAAACAAACTATTTTAAATCTGCCAAACTCTACCTGTAACTGTTTTAATTAGGCTATATTACTCTCACCCATTTAATTTTAATTGCTACCACTTAATTTCACCACTGTGTAAATGTTTCAATTGTTTTTCTCTTCACCTGTTGTTGTGTATTTGATGTATTTGTGTTGAATATTGTTAATGTATTGTTGTTTTTCCTTTGAATTTGTTTGAACTCGACGTCATTGTAAATGAGGGTCACCCCTCAATTGGTCTCTCGAGGATAAATAAAAGTTAAATGAAAAAAAAAAAAAATTCAGTCCTTCTAGTTGCAGAATTTGCTGGTAGTAGGCTAGCGCAAGGCAATGGTCGTTGCTAGCCTGCTAATAAAACAGTCTTACCGGCCTCTCCACAGTACACCCGAGGCAAATCAATTATAACACCAGACTATCAATGTAAATGTGTTGATAGAATAATGTTAGAAATAAAACTAACCTTGCATCACATGCATCACCCCCGTTCTTGCGTCGCTCCACTGGCTTCCGGTTCATGTCAGATCCGACTTTAAGGTGCTGCTATTGACCTATAAGGCATTAAATGGGCTTGCACCTTCATGTTTGTCTGACCTAGTTGCGCGATATGCCCCATCACGGGCACTACGGTCTACGACTGCAGAGCTCCTGTCTGTCCCCAGAGTTAAGAAAGCTGCTGGCAGCAGGGCTTTCTCGTATCAAGCTCCTTCGTTATGGAACACACTCCAGATAGAGATCAGACAATCTGAGTCTATCGAGGTGTTCAAGTCTAAACTTAAGACTTATCTCTTTGAATTAACCTTTGGTTAGCGCTCGTCCACCTCTCTGCTGGCGCGGGGTCAGTGGCGGGTCACCCTGTCTGGGGTCGGTTCTCTGGCCTCTGCTGGGGGGGAGTTTGCTCTGGGGTAGGTGCCGGTCTTGGGCTGTTCCGGTAGGCTGCCCTGGCCGCTCGGGCTGGGGCAAATTGGCGTCTGACTGTGGGCGCCGCTGCTGGGGGGTGGGATCATGCCTTGCCTCCGGACATGCGGTCGCAGCGGCCTCCGGGGCTTGGCTGGGTGGTCATGTCGGCTGACGGGGTTGGGCTGGGGGTGGGGCACTGGGGCGGCGGCGCTGCCTGCCGCTGTCATTGGTTTGCTCTGGGCTGGGGGTGGCCGAGGGGGTGGTGGTGTCAGGGTGCGTGCTCAGGCGTCTGCAGTGGCGCCGTGCTATTGCCTGACTGGACCGTTGGGTGGGGTGGAAATGGGGCATCGGGTGCAGATTGTGTAATTGTTGCACTGGTAGGTGGGCACTGCGATGTTTTTAATCGTTTGACGCGGGTTGCTTTTGACCGCCTTGGGAGACAATAGACTGTCCTGGGGCGGATAGAAGCAATCTATGCAATTTGCGTTTTAACTGTTTTTAACTGTTTTAATCATTTATCCCTGCCTGGCGGTCCGCTCTGTGGCGTCGCTGTTGGCGTCTGTGTTTCGCTGCCCGGCGTCGGCGGATGCGTCGCGCCCTTTGTGCTTGGCGCCTCTGGCCTTGCCTCATGGGCTGGGCATGGCCGGTCCGGCGGGCCCGAGTGGGCTGTACGGGCCGCCCCTCCGGGGTTTCGGCTGTGGTTGCTCCTCGTGGCAGCGTTGCATTTGGCTATTTCCCTATTCTATACTGTCTATTCTCTATCTATGGCCCCGGTCCTCCTCGGGACTAGTGCCGCACTGGGGTGTGCTCTCTGGGGGTGGGGTGCTGGGGGGCAGGCTCTGGGTCTGGGGGGCTGGCGCCAATTGTGTGTCGGTGGGGAACGGTAGAGTGTAAATCAATGTAATTTAATGTTAATTGTGTTCATATTGTTTAACATTGTTATAGCGTTATTATTAACAGCCTGAGGAGCTGCCTCGGTCTCGGTTTGTCTGGGCCTGAGTACCGGTTGTCCTCCCACTGAAAAATTGTCCTGCCGACGCTAATTGCATAACTGATACCATTTCTCTGACATTTGTTCTCCTCTGTCTATCTTCCATGATTGGCTGAGCGTTGCCCCGGGGGTTCTCTCCATGCTACTCGACTGACTCCAAGTTCTGTGCGGAATCAGCTGTCCTAGGAACGGATGCTCCCCGCCTGCTATTGCCTCACATCAGCACTGATTCACCGTCCATCAGGATAGTACTCTTTCTACTCGCTTGCTTGTTCAATCTTTAAATTAATTTTTGCTTTGCTCACTGGTTGCCTGTCTGTCCTCTTCCAGTTTTCCCTGGTCGTGACGAAACGGTGTGGATCTGGTCCCCCCTCCGGTAACATCTGAGAATGGACCATCAACGCGGAAGATGTTGCAGTGGTTAAGGACGCCACCTGGAGACGTGGGATGTAATCCCGGCGCTGGAAACCTTAGTTTTCCCTGGTGGAGACGAGACGGTGTGGATCCTCTGGCAGCATCTGAAGTCTTCCTGCATCCACACTATTCACACTTTACTTTAGTATTACCATGTAATCACCTGGTCAATGATCAAATTCCTTCGCATTCCTGGGAGAGGGATCCCTTACTTTGTCGACTCTCCCTGAGATTTCTTCAATTTCTTTTTAATCCCGCTAAAGGGTTTTTGCTGGGAGTTTTTTCTCAGCCGAGCTAAGGGTGTAAGGGCAGGGTGTCATATTGTATCATATTATATGAAATGTAAAACCCACTGAGACAAATGTATTTGTGATTTTGGGCTATAGAAATAAAACTGATTTGATTTGCAAATAACGAATTTAAAAAGGCAATTTCTTTGCACTTACTCGTTAAAACACAGCATTACAAGATTCCGGATCAATATCCATCGTGATTTTGAGTCATGGGGAAATCTAGGAGACGTGCAGCGGGTGCATCGGAGCCGGGACCTAGCTTGCCTTCGCCGGGGCCTGGCTCTCCCGCTCCATCCGCGGCCTCGAGTGATAAAGGAGACAGTGCTGCTGATAGCCCAGCGGGGGCTAAAGGGGCTAATGCAGAAGACTTCAAGCGTGAGTTGCTTTCCTCCTTGCGTACGGACTTTGTTGACATGATGAAAACGAAGGTGAGGGAAGTGTTGAAGATTGAAATGGCGGCTATAAGAACGGATGTCCGTGCTATTAAGACGGGCTTTGACGCGTTTAAGACGGCTATCACTGCTGAACTAGCAACACTGAGCAGTAGCATGAACGACACGGAACGTAGCCTGACTGTGTGCTCTGATGACAGAGCATCATTCCTCATGCCACTCGAGTGGATAAATAGACTTCATCCGACCTACTTTCCTGGAGAGGTCTAATTTACACAGAACTGTACTCAGACATTGCAATGACACTTAAGCAGTTATTTTCTACTTTGTGATATTCGAACATACAACTGCTCCCTGATGCCAATGGTGGAACGACAGTATATGAGTAGCCTAAAGGTGCGAACACACTAGGCACTCTACACGCGTACAGACGCGTATGAAATCGGCCGTTTTTCCATAGGGAACCATTGGTTTACGCGCATACATGGCGCGTAGATGCGTCACTTGCGCTAAAGCATCATTTTAGCCGCGTTAGCTGCGTATGAGCCGCGTATATACGCGCCTACGCGCGGAGTTCAAAAAATGTAACTTTTGTTGCTCCTACGCGTGACGATTAGCCGCGTTGACCAATCAGCGTTGGGCTTGACCCGACGTCACATACATTGGCAAGGTCGGAGAACAGTGTACTGTACACAGAGGCTGATGAGAGACACCGAGGAAGAAAATGTATTGCAAGCAGCCGAGCCGGTGCTGTATGACAGCAGCTCGGGAATAGAAGACGTGGGGAGAGTAAACCAGGAGAATGGACTTCCTGGGTTTAATTTCATTATATGTGCGGGGTGTGCTTTAGCCGATAAAAAAAATTAGGGAACATTTTAGCTGCGTTTTTTGCACGTAAATCTTACGCGGGGAACGCGTGGGAGTGTGTTCGTGCCTTAACCCACTTGATCTTTTGGGAAAATTTTTTTTTTTTTATTTTTTTTTTTCTTTCATTTCACAGACTATTTTTTTTGGGCTATGTTTTGACACCTAGGTTTACCTCAGATTTGCCAATTTTTGCCGGATGCTACTAAATTTTTACTGATATTGTGTGCTATTTTAAGCGTACATTTTTGCATTTTTTTTGGGTTTTTTTTTGTTTGTTCTTTTTTACCCCTGCAATAAGGCTTATTATATTTTGACTGTTACCCTCTTTTGCCCCAAAACATGTTCTGCAGGTATTGGTTAGTTAGCGTTTTCCTGTAAATCAAAACACCTTAAATGTGCTTTCTCTTCCTTTACTTTGGGAAAAGATTAGTGCGATCTTTTTCCCTTTGGGGGGGGGGGGATCTCATAGGGATTTTGGGCTCCCTTATTAAAGTACGGGTCCTCAGTTTACTGAAGACCCGTAATTATTAAATCTCCACCATAAATTTTTCCCTTTTTATTTCTGCCGCAAATTTTTTAGCTGCCCACTCCTCCCACACCGTTACACGCAGACATGCAAAAATTTCACAAAAACGTGCACCCAACCCCACAAGTGTGCTACTATAAAAGTTTTTTGAATTTTCCACTAGGGGGCGCTTTATGAAGTCCCGACTGAAAGAACTTTGAGAGGGCCCCGGGCCCCCCATACCGTAACTCTGATTCACTTTAAATTTTTTCACACAGGTGTATGTTAGGGTGCTTTTACAAAAAAGCCTCTTGGAAACCCTAAAAGCCAACCCGGAA
>CM047515.1:2844079-2925871 GCA_026122265.1 Ammodytes dubius | reverse complement strand
CAAAATTCCCGTTAATTCCCATAAATTCCCGTTAATTCCCATGGAAAGTTTCCAACTTTGAAAATTCCCGGAATTTTGCAACCCTAATTCCACCTCAATATTATCAGAATTAATTCCACAACATGCAGATAGGTTATTCTTTAATAACTGCAGAGCTTATTCGAACGTTGCTGTTTTGTTTTTATTTGTACTCATATATCTCCGTTTGTAGGCTATTTAAGATCCTAATTCGTTTTGTTTTTGTTGGTATCACTCCATGGAAAAATCCGTGGAGGCATTTGTTCATTAGTTGTAAGAATGGCTTCATCCGTTTTGCAAAGGAACTCTCAATATATGATAGACCTACATGGCTTATGATAGGCCTATCTGGATTAATATTACACAAACACATTCGTTCTCGCACTTCATACATGTGCCGACGGAGTCGCCGTTTCTCCTTTCTCCACTTTCTGTGCGTACGCATGGGTCAGAGTTTGCGTGGAGGACCGCACTCTTCCCGTCAAGTTTGGTTTTTATAAATCCCAATATTTGCTTAGAAATTGGCGTGCGCCCTCTTCTGGGCGTACGCAAGCTTTATAAATGAGGCCCCTGGAGAAGGTTATTCATGCCTTTATTTTCTCAAGACTGGATTATTGCAATTCACTCTATGTAGGTTTAGACCAGCGCTCGCTGCATCGCCTGCAGCTTGTACAGAACTCAGCTGCTCGTCTTCTGACAGGCACAAAGAAGCGGGAGCACATAACCCTGTTCTGGCCTCCCTGCACTGGCTTCCGGTCCGCTTCAGAATAGATTTTAAGATCCTGATGTTTGTTTTTAAAGTTTTAAATGGTATGGCCCCCGTGTACTTGGCGGAACTCATACAGGTCCATAGACCAAGCAGAGCTCTGAGGTCTGCAAACAGC
Source organism: Ammodytes dubius (assembly GCA_026122265.1). NCBI lineage: Eukaryota > Metazoa > Chordata > Actinopteri > Uranoscopiformes > Ammodytidae > Ammodytes > Ammodytes dubius. Next base: position 2,924,969 of record CM047515.1, on the reverse strand, counting down.
TTATCTCTGGATGTGCCAAACAGCAGGCTTAAAACTAAAGGCGATCGTGCATTCTCCGTGGTTGCCCCGAAACTTTGGAATAGCTTACCACACCATATTCGCTCATCTGAGTCTCTGGAAACCTTTAAGTCCACTCTTAAAACTCACCTTTTTTTACAGGCTTTTACGTTTTAATTAATTGTTTTGTGTCATTGCTGTAAGTGTTTTTTTAATGTGTGCTGTTGTATTTTAATTTATGTATTTTATGTAAAGCACTTTGGTGAATTTAGGTTCTTATAAGGTGCTATATAAATAAAAGTGACCTTGACCTTGACCTTGAGGTTGACGTGCAGCAAGATCTGAAGATGGAAAGCATGAAGATCTATGTGTGCCGGGAGCCAGATGCAGTGGGCATCATCATTGAGGGTGTCCCAGTTCTTACCAATGTCGGCAACGTGGCCAGAGCATGCTGCCTTCTTCTAGGACTGGCATATGCCCTGAACCTCGAGTATCCTCCGAAACTTGGAAAAACCTTTGAAGTGTTTCAAAGACTCCTTGTGAAACTGGACACATTGGCACCCAAGCCAACTTCAAGGTTCACTAGCCTAAAAAACAGGTTGATGGCCTAGACAGCTCTTGGCATCACTCAGATCTTGCTGCATGTTGACCTCTTCTTTTCCCTAGTTTTGCAGTTCTCAGACAATTTTTCAGTTCTGTTTCTGTCAAAGCTAAATGAGTCTTTAGGAGCCTGATGTATAGTGTGTGTGTTGAGTCATTGTTAATTCTCCACACTATTTTGTAAGGTCAATCATTATAAAGCAGCTTACTTTGTGACTTACTAATTAGACACACACACACAAACACACACACACACTTGTCTAAAATGATGTCCTATTGAATGGCAGTGTTACATTTAAATAAATCCATTGACATGCTCTTAAAATTCCTTTTCCATTCTTGTTTTTGTTTAATACATGATGGGTCAACACTTTTAACCATTTCAAGGATTAAAATTAAAACAGAAAGGAGTGAGTTAAAGTGTTAAGTTAGTGTTAAGGTTCATGCAAGTAAAACACAAATTTTAATTCAATCAAATCCTAGGCTGACTTTTTTGACATTTGTTTTACTCAATTTCTTTACTGTTTCTTTTAGGCTGTACTCAATTTTTGCCAACAGTAAAATATGTATTTGTGAGTTGAACCAACTCAAATTTTCAAGTTCACAGAACACCTAGAAAATGCTTGGAAAATGTTGCCTAATTTTGTAAAAGTTTTCCCAAAGTAATAGTTTTTACAGTGTGATTGCTGCCAACGGAAACAGCCTTGTCAACGGAGGAAAAAAGAAAAAGAAGTTGCCTACCAGACGAAAAGAAAAAAAAGTACAAGAAAAAAAGAAAGGAAGAAAAAAGTTAAGAAGATGGAGCAACACGTTGCTGTTTTGTTATTTTTTATTTTATTTTATGCCATCTCTGAAAAAACCACAATGAATCTTGGGATATGTTGGGCCGCGAAGGATACATCTGTTGGACCCTTAAAAACCGTGAAACGAAGGCTACATTTCTCGGCCGCATATGACGGATCCTTCCAAATGGGACAAGCCTTTGCGCGCCGCTATGACGCAATCGATCTTCAAATGCAGCCTTCGTAGGCTGCGGCCCCTCGAATGGGATACGGCTATAGAGCCGCTGTTGCAAATTTGATTGATTTATGTCGCAATTCTACCGTGTCACATGTAAACAAAGATGGCTACTGCCGTTTAGCCAAACAGGCGTATCATTTTGTGAATTTTACAGCTTCTTGATTGCTCAATTGGTGAATTTTTGGCAGATTTTTGAAGATTGAAGATTTGAGGATATTCGAAATGCAATATTTTGATGATAAGTTGCGGTTCTGGTTTATTTTGGCGCCATTTTAAATGATAACTGTCGCATTATACGGGACGCATTCACGGACCCTCGGAAATGGGAGAATCCGACGATTAATACAGTTTTTGGTTCTTTTTGGCTATTGTATAACAAAATACTTTCTTTCTGGTCCCGCCGGCGGCCAATGGAATGTAACAAAGTGCAGAGGGTTAAGCAAGTATCTACCAAGATGGATTGGGGAATCGTATAAACGCGGATTTTCACGGGGCTCGTTTGAACGGATAACGAGGCTAGCAGGATGCTAAGGCTTTAACGCTCTGTTCTGCTGCCGCTGCATGATGATTATGGACTGTGTACTGGCTTTTTATCCATCATGATGGCACTCCGCCACTGTATATGAATATACATTTTTTTGACATCTGACGGTGTTGACATATTTAACGTTTCTTAAACAGAACAAATTTTTCTAGTAGCCATTTGCTTTTTCTGTTGGTGATAGGTGCTAAGGTATGAACTACTTCAGGAAAATAAAATGATCAAAACATTTCAAATAACTTCTTCAGAAATTGTAAGTCGGGGTTGATCATGGTTGTGACGCAGGACTTTTAAGATTTGGAATGTAAAATATTCTAAAACTACAACACTTATCGGAGTCTCTCTTTTTCACACCAAAAAGAACAGAGGTAGAATGTGACAAGAGGTCCTTCATAGTGACAGCTGCCCCTTAATTTGGCTGATTTTATTACATTTTAATGGATTGTCTGACGGTGGTGACAAAAAGTGTCTCACCACTTTGAAACCATATAAAACATTAATATGTTGAAGAAAAACAGTTTTGATTGATATGCGAAATTATTTAGTGTTGCTTTTGATGAAAAAAGGCACTTTTTAATCATTAAAGTACATTTTTAATAGTTTTTATTGCATATGAAAGATTGAAACCCTCTCTGTGGACACACTGTTTTATATTATATAGGGGAAAGTGGGGTGAGTTGTGCAACTTTTTACTCAAAGTGATTTTAAAGTGAGGCCTTGACAGTTATGTCTCCAACTCAAATATGTACATATATTTCAGGATGTTGTGCATCCCTGGCAATAAAAACTTTGGATCTGGAATAAACTGTTTAAGAAATATAGCTTTCAGAAAAAAAGTTGTCTTGTCTATTTGCAGAAAATAAGATGGGGTGAATTGTGCCAATTTATATATATCTCAAAAACTGTAATGCAAGACAAATCCATTAGACAATCACTTATTTTAGGTGTATTTAAAGTAAATAAAGTAAATAGTTGACAAAGATTGAAGGTACATTTTCTTAAACAAGGCCTAGCAGATCTAGGTGGTTTTGCCTGCAAAGCTCACAATGACAAAGTCACCATCATCATCTTTCTGGCCATCTGAACTCTCATCAGTGGTGTCGTTAAGTGGAATTGAGATGTCACTCTCTTCTGAGCTACTGTAGACAATCACTTTCTTTTGGTGACCAGCGTATACAGCCATGCCACTGGCACGACTCTCAGAAATGTACTTTGCACTAGTTGCTCCGTGCTTATGGAAACAACTGCCACCTGACACATGTGATTCCCCCTACATTTCTGCCTTTAAATCAAGGCTCAAAACCCATATGTACACCCTGGTGTTTCCTCCCCATTAACTATCTTACCTCTGCACTACTATCTGTGTTTATGTGGATGTATGGGCTTTACGTCTTTTATTTTGGTTATTGTTATTTTACCTTCATTGTTTACCTACTGAATGCACTATGTACAGCACTTTGGACAGTGCAAACTGTCATAAATGTGCTTTTATAAATACATTTTATTTACTTACTTAAACTCACCTAGGCACTTTCGCACAAATCACCCCATCCCCAGAATTTTGGATAATAGGCATGATGCAGCAATTTAGGGCTGACATCGTGCTAACTATATACAGACCTGCAAACTCATAGGAGGTGAAAAAGGTGACAAACACCCGTACCTTCTGGGTCGGGGGGGGTCGGGTGTTTTTCGCTGTCCAAATGATTGACTAATGTTAACTATCATTCACACAACCAGAGTTTTCCACTATTGCCTCCAATGTCCAGCTGGGTGAAAATAATAGCCAGCTGAGATCCTGACCCTCCTAGGGGGGTCCGGGGTATGCCCCCCCGGAAGATTTTTTTTTAAACTTTTTAAAGTGAAATGCATGAATCTGGTGCACTTTGAGAGGAAAATTAAGAGGCTAAATCTGAGAAATTTTGTGTGAACAAATAATTTGGAGACACTGGGTCGGATGAATTAGAAGCTATTGAAGAAAGACACTTGGATTTTCCATTAAAATGTTCATTTAAAATAAAATGTTATGCAGGGTCCTCTGGGTTGGGCTTGGTAGTCTTTTTCTTTTATGGGACATATTTCTCTGTAATGTAATGAATACATTTAAATGCAATGAGAGGAACGAAGCAGAAGAACTCTGTTGTCCAGCTATCTTTTTTTCCACAGACGAGGCTGAAATAGGTTATACAGTGCATGGGCATCCGAGCCCCATTTCCAAATGTTTTTAAATAAACTCAATACACACTGTGCGTGAACGTGACGTGATCAGATAAACTTGGATTACCTCCCAGATGAACTGATTACATTATTGGGCTATTAACTATCTAGACCAAAACATTGCATTCATTTTTTTGTATGATATAATAATATGATGTTAATATCAAACACATAAAATTAAAAAAAAAATTAAAAAAATTAAAAAATTTGGGGGGGGGCTGTCGGTCGGGGGCCCTAAGCAACCCCTAAATTTGCTTATGCCTCGGGCCCGGCTCTGATTGTGAGCGCACTGCAGACGCTTCATTTCTGCAATGTGCGCTCATTAAAATGTCAGCTTCACTTAAGAGTCAACAGTTGTGTGGGTCAGAACAGTGCAGTGCAAAATATGCAGCATAAAGCTATAACATTCGTCTACGACCGTGATGTTAAATCACCTTCACACAAAGCCTCCGCCCGAGCAAAGCAGCGAGTCGATCGCTGTGACGGTGAAAATCACCGGGACTCGGGAGACCTCGCCAGTGTGAGCGAGTGAGACGCCGCTCAGAAAAAACTCTGTGGTTTGATGGATGAAATCACAGTTGGGGATATCCTCCCGTTAACGTTGTCTACGGGAACGGCTTCTGCGATCTGTTTCTATATCTCGAGTCTAAATCATGGACATATACAGAATACAGAGAGCCATGTCGGCAAACTGACAGCGCGACTAAATAAAGGGACTGTACAGCGAGCTGCGTCCCTCCGTTACTTTCTGTTTTCAGCCGAGTAGGCAAAGTCACATTCACCTCTAAAGCATTGACAGTGTTTAATCAAAGCCTCTAATTTTTTATTTTGTATTATCAAAAAGGCTTTGATTGAGACTTTTAGCCAATTCTAAAGTCTGAACACACACACAGCGGCAGCAGTAGTGATACTTTACGGTGCCCGATTTTAACGCTGATTGGACAATACTCATGACGTCTACCAAAGATGTTTTATTGCCAAGATAACTATATTCCCTTGTCTCACACTACGGTAACTCGCCCATACAGTTCAGTCTGGGAAGCGCTGGCTGACTTCTCTGGCAGCTGCCGCTACCCACCAACCCCCCCCCCCCCCCCTCCCAAAAACAAAAACTCTTCGGATCTATACGATTCACGTGGGTCATATATTTTGATTCAAAACGGCGAAAATCGCCGAAAAGCGACGAGTTTGCAGGTATGTATATAGACTCAAAGTGTAGCATACCAAAGCACTAAAACATGTGTCAAATATTTTCAAACGTGTCTATAATTGTTCAGACACAATAATCAAAAAACCTTGATCATGGAAATTTTACTTTGAAAGGCAAAACACAGTTTTTTGAGCTTAAATGTGCTTATATCTTATTCCTTGTGTCTCCCTTCTTTACAGGATGAGTCAAATGGATGGCTCTTCTTAAATATGTGGTCACATTTCCAATTTCTTCCACGGTTTTCTAGAAACAAGGGGTTTTGCAACTTCCAAAACGCACAAATCACCCCACCTTCCCCTATAAAATATTTTTTTGGGGGCCCCCCCCCAGGTACTTGGTGCCCTACGCGCACTGCGTACCCTGCTTATAGGGAGCGGCGGCCCTATACCCACTTGTAGAACTAAATACACAGTTATCCAACCGTTGCTATATATGGTTGATTGTATTGCTTTATGCACGGCGATTAACGGCCGCGACTTGGGATTGTCACTACTGTCACCTCAAGTTAATAATGTGCTATTGGCTATTGCTGTTTTCATGGTCTTTGAATGGTGCATGGTGTAGTAGGCCGACACACCTGAAGTGAATGTAGTGATTTTAGCTGATCAGCATCGAAACAATACACTCACCCGTTTCCTCCACTTTCGTGTGTGTGTGTGTGTGTGTGTGTGTGTGTGTGTGTGTGTGTGTGTGTGTGTGTGATCACAAGAGAAACTAAGGGTAACTTTCTATGTGTTTGATTGATGGTTGAATCTGATGTTTACAGTTTTCTGTCCTTCTGTGCATCCTGGTGGAACAGTCCATGACCTGTGTGTTCCTGATCTACAGCAGAGAGGTAGGAGATGTAGCCTGTGCAATTATAGATGTTTCTTTATTTTTAGATGTGGATTTGCACATACAGTGAGACTGCTAAAAAAATACACATTTTTAACAGCTAATATCCACCTAACAAAAGAAAAAATTGTCCTGATAACAGCAGTTACATATGGAAGACGGCCTTTTGTCCTGGTTATCAAGAATCACTGATTTATCTGTAAAGCTGCGAACACACCGCACTGGCCCCCTGCGGCGGTTGGCCGATGTGAACGCAAGTTGCTCGCCGCTTGATCATATTGGGCCATATATTCCTTACGCCAACGCCGTTTCTGAGATCAGACCCGTCACACTTACGGTGCAACAACAACAACAACAACAACAACAACAACAACATGGTCCAGCTGTCCCAAAAATACAGATGTAGGTACACTGTAACCAGCGGCAGTCATGTCACAAATAGCATTAAAACAGCATGAAGACACACCCGATCGCAAATACACACATATTAACAGCAATTCAGCTACATACTAATCACATTAACAACAGCAGTGTGTGCTCAGCGGCAAAACTAAAGGCAGACATCAGCCTACCTGAAAGTGAAAGTGCGCTGTCTGGCGGAGGACAACACCAGTGCTTCGCTGTACTATATTGGAATTCCACACGGACACTGCCGTCAAGTTTGGGTTCATATTATCCTCCGGAACAGCACACAGCTGGGTGAGTTTCACTATGCTAACCGGCGCTACCTTGGCTAAAGTACAACCAACAGCTAAACAGATGCAAAATACACATATTTGCAGAATGTATAAGAAGCACAATGTCCTCACTCCACACGCCCACCACTGCAGACCACCGGGCAATCTCAACGCTGATTGGCTATTGTAGTGAAGGCGTACATGTATTTCATTCACTGGCCTTGTGACTTAAATGCGGATAGTGTTTGTCAAAACCCCCAACATTCCTCTGCCTTGAGCCAAGGCATTATCTGTGTTTTGACACCTTTCTCTGCCTGAGGCCAGGCTTTTATTTGTAAAGTCACACCTATCAGTCCCTCTGTTCTAACCACAAGACTCTGGCCCCACATGACTCCTTTCTCTTCTGCCATTAGTAGAGAAGTCTTGTGTTTTTCTGATAATAGCAAGTGAGCTGGTACAGCTCAGCCTCTTTTTCTCCACGCGACCTCAAAGAAGGAGGTCCGCTCTCTTCTTCTCCTCGCCTCCACCGAGAGAGGTCGGAGGACGCTCTTCTCTACGACCTCAAGGAAGGTAGCACGCTCTCTCCTGCCTTGCTAACCACCCCAGACCGGGGTAGCTCAACCTTCTGGACCCAGAAAAGCTCTGGTCTCCCGGATCCAGGCTCTACAGCACGGCCTGTCCAAACAGCCGTGAAGCTCCTCTCAACCAAAGAGGAACAAGGATCCACCCTGCTGCTCAAAGCAACTAAAGAGGAACCAGAAGAACCAAAGACCAGACCAAGCTGGCAACAAGGCCCTCAAGAGGAGAACAATGCCAGTTAGCACGCTGCTACTGAAGATCCAAAAAGCACCAGTTCATCCGAACTGCATCAAGACCGACCCGCGAAGCAAAACCCCTGTCTCATGCCATAAAGACCAGTCTCCAACACTGCAATGAACGCTGTGCAAACATCTGGTATCGTATGAACTATTGGGCTTAGCTTAGCTTAGCAAGAACACATGGCTTAAAAGACTTACCTTGGAAATGTATATTTACTTAGTTTGAACTATTCATTGTTGTTTAGTAATTGGGTTACATACTTTGAGATCTTAACCTTAGGGGAACACAACACACAGGCTAACCAAGCCTCAAGCTCTTCCCCCCACAGACAAAGGCTTTTCACACCTCACACTCAATTTGCATCCACATACCTACACGCGCACACACACACACACACGCACACGCACACGCACACACACACACACACACACACACACACACACACACACACACACACACACACACACACACACACACACACACACACACACACACACACACACACACACACACACACACACACACACACACACACACACTCTCTAGCCCCTTTTACACAGAGATTGCGGCATATTGACGGAACAACATCACTCCAAAATGCCGGCTTTGCTTGCTTCTGTGTTATTTACACAGAACCAAGCAACACCGGCCTGCTGGCAGATCAGTAGCTCCTTTTACACAGCGTTCCGGAATGAAAGAGGTGCTTGTAAACAGCGTCAGGTGTGACGTAAACATTTAGCGCCGCGCCGGTCAGCTGCTTTACAACAACAACACTGGCCGGTGAATTGAGAGCAGAAGTGCTGGAGCTTGCAGCAAGAGGGCCGTATTTTACTGTCCCCACGATGTGCCAGTTGATCTCGCTACGCGCTGAGTCCAACATCACTGGGACTGTTAAACAAACTGACAAAATCAATCCGCTTCACAAAATCAATCCGCTTCACCTCTGTGTCTGTGTGTTTGTGTGACAGGTTGGTTGTGAGCGAGTCTCTTTGTGAGGGCAGAGATCTGCCAATCAGACATAGACATACACACAGTGTGTGAAGTCACGTTACTGTAGGCATATAATATATATAATAAAGTGTGGATATACGCTCAGACTTAGGATAATAATAGCGGCGGTGATCCGATCGCAGCCTAGCTTAGCCTAGCTTAGCTTTCCCATTGTACAACTTCTCCTGGGCAGAAATAGACTCATACACTCTGCAAAATGAAGCACGGGGGTTTGGATTGAGCAACGGACCTTATGATCAGCTAGATTATACGCCGTTCCTTTTATTTGGTGATTTTTACGGGACATCAAGCCGCCGTGATTAATGTTAAACACACGTCCTTCAACTGCTAACATGGTCGCATGTTTAAAACGTAGGCTATGGAACGTCAAACGCCCCCCTGTTCCGCAACAACAAGCTGGAGCATTTAAACAGAGAGGCGGAACTGATTGTGTCGGGAATCTTACAACCCCCCGAGGTAGTAAAATTCCCGGAACAATCTCTCGCACCTTTCTTCCCTCGTTCTGCAACGGTCGCATTTAAACAGCAGGGCTGATTGATAAAACAGACAATTTGCTATTATTTTTCCATTCTTAAATGAATGGTGGTGCCCCTATGAACTTTAATAAATTATTAAAGTATTATTATTAATCTTCAATTAATTTCTAATAGCAGATTTAATCTGAACCACTTGTAATCGCTAAATAAATGTTGCCCTAATGTGAGAAATGACTACATAATTGGTGCCGCCGTGTGAGAAATTACTACACTATCGCGGCGACGCCAAAAAGATAAATATTTTCATCTTCTGCGTTCGCCGCATATTTTGGCCGCGCCGCAAATGGTAAGCGCCTTTGATTCACACGCTTCGATGAGGCGCGGAAACGCCCGCCGCTGGACGCCGATTCTTGGGTGGACGCGCGGCCACGCGCTAGTACATTGACTTTGTATGTAATCTGCGGTGTGTTCGCAGCTTAAATCAACTTCCAAATGAATCGTTTTTGTATTTCATGAGACTAATTAGACAATTGGCTATCAATTTTCTATCAGTCTACAGGGCTGTTGGCCTATTTTTTTATTTATTCTAGTTAAACAATTGTATGTCTTGATAGCTTAACCTTAATTGACCATTGGATCAAAACATGCAGTTTTTATGGATTTACATTGAGTTATTTTTCTCTATGTGAATTAGGGATGGGCATTTTAAGAAATGTCATTGATCGATCGATGTATTAATTCAATGTTAAAGTGTCTGTCATTTTAAAAAGATTGAATATATATTCTATGTTAAACACAAACATGTGGAAACAGCGATTGAAGCCAATTTTCTAGGGGGAATAATTTTTTAGACAGAACTGTATTTTTTCTCTGTACTTTTATTCTTCATAAAAGCTCAAATAGAGAGACTATGACATCGTTATACGAGAGAGAAAGAGAGAAATAAGTGTGGTTGACTTCTAGTCGGGCTATCCCAACGATACGATCACCGAAGCATCTCGCTGTCATTGCCGCCGAGGCAGCAGCCGCTTCTAAAAACGCCGGCTCACCGGTGGAGTCCTCCGGCAAGGAGGCGGTTGAGAGGGTGGTTGCCGCGCGGCGGTGGGAAAGGCCCTTTATTATGAACATTCTGAAGCCTGGTAAACCACCATCTAAATGTGAATCATATTGACCCATATCACTTTTAAATGCTGATGCAAAGCTTATAGCCAAAGTCATAGCAAAGAGGCTGGACAATCTCCTGGCAGGTCTAATTCATGTAAACCAAAATGGATTCGTAAGAGGCGTTTCAAATTAAAGAAGGGTGCTCAAAGTCATACATAACGAAAAGGAAAGACGACATGCGGCCATTCTACTGTATCCCTGAACGCTGAAAAAGCCTTTGACAGAGTTGAATCGCCGTACTTATTTGAAATATCGCCCAGATTTGGTTTAGGAGAAAAAAATATTAAATGGATAAAATTGCTCTACAACAATCCCACTGCTGAAGTTCTGACGAACACAATTATATCAAACCCCTTTACACTAAGATCTCACCCCTTAATAACAGGAGTTTCAATTGGAAATTATGAACACCGTCTGGGCCTCTTTGCTGATGATATTGTTATTTTCTTGACAGTTAGCGCAATCCTTACCATCACTTACAAAACTGTTGGAGACTTTTGGGAGTATCTCTGGTTATAATGTGAATAGCACAAAATCTCATATTAAGTTTTTTAGGATGACAGAGGGACAATCCCCCAATAGTGAATACATTTCATAACTTGCCTCATGGCTTTACCTGTCTAGGAATAAAAATAACTCCAGATATCATGACATAGTTCCTACGAACTATACTCCAATTTTAAAATCTCTATCAGAATCCCTTAAAAGATGGTCAGAGCTTCCCATTTCTATGATTGGCCGCGTCAACATTATTAAGATGAATATCTTACCAAAACTTTTATATTTATTCCAATCTATCCCTTTGCAGCCCCCATCTAATATATTCCTCAAATTGAAAGAAATTACAATAAACTTCATTTGGAACAACAAACACCCAAGGCTTAGATTCACCCTACTTGCCATTCGAAAGGAGGACTCCAAGTTCTAAGCTCTATCTGTATTCTAATACATTGAAAAACCTGCTTAAAGACACTCATAACCCATTTGTCAAGAATACAATAAGAGTCTGGTATAAAATTCAATCGTACTTTAAAATAAAACCAGCGATAATTTGGGGAAACTGCAGATTTTCTCCAGGAAAAAGTGACCTTGGCTTTAAATTGTGGGCAGAGAGAGGGGTTAGTAAAGTTATGGATATGTATAATGAGAATGATCTGCTTTATAGCTTTGATGATTTTAAAAACAATTTATAATATCCCTACAAAACATTTTTTCAAATACCTACAAATTAGGAGTTTTATTTCAACAGCACTCAAAACAGTCCCCCTATAGACCACCTTTGTCTAGTCTCGAAAAGGCTGTTCTTGATCATCTTAAAGGACGCGGACAAGTCTATACAAGATCCTTGTGAATGAATCTAAAAGATCATCAGATAAAAGTAGATGGGCCTGGTCTAGAGATTTGGATGTAGAGATTGCTGAGGCTGAATGGAAGAGACCACCAGATATAAACTATTACAATTTAAATGGATCATGCGTACATACAGAACTCCCTCTTTGTTACATCGCTTTCATAATAATAACCCATATTTATGTATCAAATTTAGTCTTGAAGAAGAAATATTGTTTCACTGCCTCTGGAGCAGCCCTAATATTAAATGTTTTTGGGAAAAGGTAATACAGTAAAAACAATTTCAGATATGATTTGCACTGTGTTGCCTGTATGCCCCCGCATTTGTATTCTTGGAGTACTTCCACTAGATTTAAAGTTGCCAAGTCTGAACAAGAAAATTGTTATCATTTGCTCCCTACTTGCATTCACATGCAGTCACATGGAAAAGTACAGAGACTTGGCTCAAAAGTCTCTCCAACTGTTTAGTTTTAGAAAAATGTACATATGACTCCAAGGAGAAAATGAAAATGTTTTTTAAAGTGTGGGTACAATGTATGGAATAGAGTTTTGATGTTGCACATTTGTCTGGGGACAGCTATAAATTCATATAAAAAAAATGGAGCTCCATCGGTCCGCCGTGAGGCAAATCATCTACAAATGGAGAGCTTTAAGAGTGACTTAATATCTGCCTAGAAGTGGACTTCCTTCAAAAATATCTTCAAGCGCCACAAGAAAAGTGGTTTTTCAGGTAAAAGCCAACACAAACATTACATCTGGAGATTTGCATACAATTTGACACCACCATTCTTCACTTGGGAGAAGGTTCTCTTGGTGGTATATATATATATATATACAGTTATATACAGTTAGTTTCGTTTATATTTTTGTTAAGTGTATGTATATGTGTATATATATACACACACTCAACAAAAATATAAACGCAACACTTTGTTTTTGCTCCCATTTTTCATGAGATGGACTTAAAGATCTAAAATTCATTCCAGATACACAATATTACCATTTCTCTCAAACATTGTTCACAAATCTGTCTAAATGTGTGATAGTGAGCACTTCTGCTTTGCTGAGATAATCCATCCCACCTCACAGGTGTGCCACATCAAATGCTGATCTGACATCATGATTAGTGCACAGGTGTGCCTTAGACTGTCCACAATAAAAGGCCACTCTGAAATGTGCAGTTTTGTCTCACATTAAGACATCACAGTAATATTTACAAAGTAAGTTTTTTTTTTAACCCTATATTTCTCTTTCTGTGATGTCACGAGAAGGAGAAATATAGGGTTAAAAAAAAACACTCTTTCTGCCTTTTCTCAGGCTAGGATGAACCGATTTCAATTTTTTTCGCACATTTATACTACATAGGATCTCAGAATTCAATACACCTTCATATTCAAACCGGTGAAGTAGGCCTTTAAGTTATATTTATATATTATTTTCTTTCTCCCCCATCTAATTTTGCCGATTTTTAGAAAAATGTGTTGGTTTGTAAGCGCTAAGGGAGCATGTTTAAATAAATCCTGTGAACCTCACCTTTTAAATGTATTTTATTTCATGTTTCTATGTGCTACACAGGCTTAGATATTAAGGTTTTGGTAGACGTTGACAATTCGTACTATTTTTTCAGAAAACCCTCAGGCATTAAGGACATGCATCCTAAACTGCCATAGTCATCAATGGGTTAAAAAAATAATAATAATGGTCGATTTAATCGTTATCGCAATTTTTGTCTGAAAATAAATCGGCATCGGCACTCAAATCCATATCGGTCGGGCCCTAATTTTGACAGCCCTACTTAAAACAGGTTCAAGACTGTATGTGTGTGTATCTTACCAATGTTTTTCAAGAAGTAATCTCTACAAAGGTGGAGGTCGTTGTCACAGGAAATTAAGATGATCTCTGGAAGGTTCTGCAAAAATAAAAAAACACAAATAATTTAGAACTTTGACTTTTTGTCAATTAATCAGTGGTATTTCTGTTTATACTGTGTTGTTTTTATCTTTACCAACTATATTATTACCCCTATACCACCACCACCTACAGTGTGAGCCGCCCTATTATTTACTATCTATGGAGCCGCCGCACAGAAAAGCCCTGTGGCTTTACGGCTAAAATGAACCGGGGATATCCTGCCCGTTAACGTTGTTGATGTGGAAGGCTTCCGCGATCGCATTGCATTTCTTGAGCCTGGATACACAGAGCCATGTCACCAAACTGACTGAAAATATACAGTTAGTTTCAGTCTACAGCTGAACAAATTACAATAACCACCTTGGACATCATTTGAATAAATCCTCTTGTTTTTGTGATCATTAGGGCTTTGATGCAAATTCTGAAGTCTGAATATTACGTTGGCAGCTGCTGTGGAGTTTTTTTTCAGCAACTCAACCTGCACTGTAAAAAAAGTTTTTTTGTAGATTCATACCTCCTCAACGTGCAAATAAATGAGTTGTTCACAATCACATCCCTAGTAAAATATTAATTTTACTCTTTTCCAGGTCATGTGTGTTTAGGTGCATTCAAGGACCTTGTTCTGTTTATGCTCCATGATCTTTCTGTAGGAGGGCTGTTTGACCAGCAGCTTTCCTCCAGCACTCTCCAGGATGGACTTCATCGTGCTAAGGCTGGGGCAGATTCCCGGGGTGAGGTAGAAGTACTTCCCCTACATCACCAAGAAGACAGACAGACAGACAGACAGACAGACAGACAGACAGACAGACAGACAGACAGACAGACAGACAGACAGACAGACAGACAGACAGACAGACAGACAGACAGACAGACAACAGACAGACAGACAGACAGACAGACAGAGGCACAAAGAAAGTCTGTTAGTTAAGGACAGGAACAAAGTACAATCATCAAAATCAATCCAAGTTCACAAACGTTCACTACTCCGTAAGGTCTTTCCAGTATTTAAACCAGTGGTTTATAAATGCTGCAGCTGGTTTCTTACCTTGAAGAGTGGTGCACTGTGGGCCCTCTTTAAGGACTCCTCCAGACTGAAGCCAAACAACACCTCTGCCTCTGCATCCCTCAGAGTGTAACCCTGCTCATCTTCAACACACACACAAACACACATTAGACTAGATATTCAGATTCTAAAACACAACAATGACTTTCCAACAAAGACAAAAAAAAAGAAGAAAAAAAGATGACTACATTTAACCTTAAATTTCAATGCCTCAAATTATTTTCAGGGATAAAAGGAAGAAAGGTTGGTAAAGTTGCTACGAGGAACTTTTAAATACTTTTAACTATTTCTGAAATTTCTAATTTTTACGGAGCCCGCATAGGGTCAAGGCGAGTTAAATGTTCAGTTTTCTGCTAATAGCCTATAGACCAGGGGTCTCCAACACGTCGCTCCCGGGCAGGTTTTCAGTAGCTTGCCTGATAGGTTGACCGACTGTTAGGAAATGTACCTCTTCCTTACTTACGTTCACACGTCACTAATGGTGCAACAGATCACATTTGATCCGTGGGCCGTACAGGTACGGACCATAGATAGTATATAAAAAGGTACGGACCCATAGATGTATATAAGAAAGGTATGGTGATGCCGCATGTGTAAACTGGAACGGTTCATGGTGAGCAGAGCTAAAAACTGGGCATCTGCAGGCTACTGACGCAAATCACACAACATCCTCGTCATGGGTAACGCTCACCCAGAATTACAACTGCGTAGTAAAACTGTACAGCTTTTTCCAAAGGTGCAAAAATTAACAAAACCTTTAAGATAACAAAAAATATTGTCTTTTCAGCCTTGATATAAACACACATACCCACAAACTTCTGGCTTCTCCAGCTCTCATCTAGCCACTCTGGGCTGACGATGTGTTTGACCACAGACATGGCAGTGAGGAACTTGATGGTGCGAGTCACCTTACTGGCCACAAGGTGAGTGACTTTCTGACCGCTGTCTAGTACTTCACCACCCAAAGCCTGTAATCTCTGTAAGGGGACGAAGACACCATCACAACCATTAGAACATTAAGTAGCAGGAGACCCGAATGCTTGTGGCTTTGTAAAGTCGGACTTTACCTTGGTGTACTGTTGTACTTGTGTGGGCTCAAAGCCTGTGAACATGACTCTAGGAGTTGACTCTGGCGGAAGCTTTTTGCTGGGGGACTGGATCTCCTCCAGTCTGCACACACAGAATGTAAACTTTACCCAAAATATCTTTATCATTGTTTCATGTTGACAAACAGCCTGTACCAAGATCTGCTGTACTGACCTGGCCTTTTTGTTTGCAGGCTGGTTGGTGGAGTCAGTTATCTTCTGCTTCTGTAGCAGCTGGAGACACTAAACAGCATACAAACATTACAAAATTCCGTTTTTAAATAGATTTTCTTTTAGAATTTCAATGGGAAACACTGTTTAATAAGAATGTCATCATTACTATTACACGTGAGATCAGGTTTTTTTTTTCAATTATTACAATATCTTACAACACACAAAGACACAGTGACAGTACTCTTTAAACGAGTCAAGCTTTCGCTTTGGGTTCACCTAAGATGGAGCATTACTACCTAAACATGTATGGGTCAGAAAAGTAAACACAGTATATTTTAAATAGAGCTTTCTAGGGATGCTCTTGCGGGGTTTGACAGACCCTACAGACTGATAGCCCATGGCAAATCAAAGTTTTTGCAGTGCAAATCAATTGGTAGTTGCGACTCTGTTATGTTTTGCACAGATGCCAGTTATTCCCTGCAAAGGCTGATCAGGAGATGTGTTTGTGAAATATTGTTTAATGAGTAGGTCAAACTCTCTCTCTCTCTCTCTCTCTCTCTCTCTCTCCTCTCTCTCTCTCTCTCTCTCTCTCTCTCTCTCTCTCTCTCTCTCTCTCTCTCTCTCTCTCTCTCTCTCTCTCTCTCTCTCTCTCTCTGTACAATCTATTTGATTTGAACAGAGAGAGCTTTACCAAAATATTCATACGCCACATTAATTTTCTGATCCAAAATTGACCATTTTGCACATTGTTTGTAATATGTCAACATTACATAGGGGAGAACGGGGAAATGTGAGACATCGGTATTGTGAGACATCCCCTGTATCTAGGCAACTGCACACATTTTTGGTCATGTGAAATATTTGTTTTCAAGCCCCATTCATTTCCCCTTGGCCATGAAGGAGAAGACCTCATGGTGATGTTGTAAGCATGTTTTTTTTTTCACAAAAATGTATTTTTTGCATGTATAAGTACATTTTCTTGCTGTCAACTTAATCAACTGTTGTCAAGAGTGTTTATTTACAGACCCATGGGGAGCGGAGCTCCACCGGAAATACGAAACCTGCCTACCGGAAATATGCTACCTTCTTATTCGTTTTGTTTTACTGGCGGCCAAGTGGCCACAGGCCTATTTCAGGTAGCTGATTTTGAGGCAACCCAGAATTTGTTCGCTCTGAGTTAGTAAAAACTCGGTTTTCCGTTTCAAGAAGCAGGTTCAGCGCAACCGAGAGTCAGTTACTGCGGCAACATACGCCGTGGGTCTAACCTGCTGGATAGGTGATTTGACCTACTCTGAGTTTGTTTTCACTTTACGCTGCAGCTCCAACTGAAGAAACTCCAACTGCCACAACACGACCCTGTACAGTTTAAAGCAAAATCACTCCATAGAAATCTCCATCGGAATGTTTTTATCATTTCCTGATAATTTTACATTTGATCGATCATTTATCTGATCAGTAGCATAGTTCTCAGCCCTCGTGCCGTTCATATGCGGCCACTTACACATCGTGAACATGCTCTACATTCAGATTAATAAACCTATTGTATTGTATGTATCTCATTATTTGTTCATTTATAAACAGGAGTTTTTTAACGTCTGTGCCACTGAACATAGGCTATTAATGTCAGGTTGAAATGTAATTCTGCGGCTACACGCGATCACAGACGAGCCTCGTTAAATAGCCTAATATGAATATAGAAATTATATAATAATTAAAACTGTGATAACTAGAGGAAGGGATCTGGTAATAAATCAATCAGGATCTACAATGGAAACTGTCACCTTATGTGTCAGACGTAATGTCTTTCACTCCCCACTTTTTAAAATTAGTTGTTTATTTTAATGTGGTGGCACTTTTTGTGTTTTATTTATAAGAGTTTATATTTGTACGTGATTGACCTACTTGTGATAATTGTGAATTAAAGAGACGGATTTCAGAAGATGTACACAAAGCTTCGTTGCTTTATTCATCTTCTACCTCAACATCTACTTTTTACCACCGTCCTGGCCACTTGGGACCGGTAACAAACTGACTTATTTTACTGTCTACTAGCACCATAGCCGGTGGAAACTGTGTCTTGTTATTATTCACCGCTAGGTGATCGCCGCCAGTAAAACAAAACGAAGAAGAAACGCTGGGTGACCGCCGTCAGTAAAACAAAAAGAAGAAGAAGTTTTCGTATTTCCGGTGGAGCTCCGCTTCCCCATGGGTCCGCAAATAGGTGCCTCTCACTGTTGTGCCAAAGCAAATTGTTTCAGGTAGAAAAACTTCTATCATACATGTTGATGAACCAGAATGCAACGGTCCCTGGGTAACCCCACCCCTTTCGAATAATATCAGAAGCTACCTTTAGTGGCCTAAACAATGCACCTGATGACATTCCAACCATGACGCTTCCAACATGGCGACGCACAGGCCTGGGCCCCATGTATGGAGAAATATGGAGATATAAGAGACCCTTTCTATGGGTAAAAAAAAAATCTAAAAAAAAATGTCAGCTATTATACACTAAATTAAACTTACTTATGGATATCATAATTATTTTCTACCAAGTCTGCTATGAAAAAATTCCCAAGATTCTACACACTGCAGGTTTAATTGACCAAACCCCATGATTCTGTTACTAGTCCGACATTAGTTTTGGAATGTTTGGTTTTCAAGCTAGCTGTCAGGATTCTAACTGTTACAACATGTGTTGTTATGGTAGCTTGAGGGTGCAAAAAGTAAGTGGATCAGTTTACCCCCTTGATTTCTCTGGTCTGTCTCAGTTTACCCCTAAGCTGGGGTAAAGTGAGACACAAGACAACTTTTTTTTTAAACAATCATATTTTCACTGCCCTTCGTCCTGAATAATTTCTGATAATGTCCATTGCTAGGAAACATCTTGAATTAATGGGAAATGTGTACATTTCACAGATAAATAATTTTAGCTCGCTTAGAGGGGAGCAAATGTAAAAAGTGTCTCACATTACCCCGTTCTCCCCTATTAATATCTGAAGGAGGAAGAAAAAGTCCATAAATAGTTGGCTGCTAGGCCAGTAAAAAAGGACAAATGGGCACTAGAACTCTGACCTACTTGCAAAATGGGCTAGTGTGGAAAAATGATTACATTGATCCCTGCCTTGTATGTAGGTAAAAAAGAACAAGCTAACTAACAAAGGACTGAACAATTTGACAAAGTGGTAAGCACACTATGGCATTCATCTCATAAAAGAGCAATTGAAAAAAAAACTCACCGCCAAAGCTTCTGGAGACACTTTGATCGGCGTTCTCCAAGCAGCTACAGAGAAATACAGAAAACAATGCAGGACAGTTTTATTTCCCCTACACACAAACGCTGACAAACTGATGTCCAAATATTGGGGCTGTCCAATTAACGCGTTAATTTCGATTAATTAATCACAGAAAAAATTACTCGTAAAATATTTTTTCTGTGATTAATTAATCGAAATTAACTCGTAAAAAAAATCGCGCTTCTATAGTGCCCTTTGACCCGGTGCAAATGGGGTGCGATGATAGCGCAGCTGCACCTGTAGCTTGCGGACATGGCCCATAAGGGATTAAAGAGTAAAGAAAGAAGCAGGGGAAAGGGCCAAGGGCTATATGGATATGTTATGGGATGCTTCGGGAAAATAAGCATGAAGATAGGAAGGCACCTTATGTTATTCTCCGCTGTGTCTGTGCATTATTGATTTAGTGGGTGCCTAAACAATGTAGGTTCAAAACTCTCAGTAGGGGAGAACACGGTTATATGTCACACGGGTTGGTCACAATCGTTATATCTCGGAACCAGAAGGCGCTGACTGAAATCAGAGGTCACCTACATAGTTGGAGTTAGACTGCTGAATCTAACATTGTGGGCTATTTGAACTGAATTGCAAAATATGATATTTTAGAAGAAATTAAATAGGCCTACACTGAATTACAAGGGTGTAGAGAATGGGTGTGATAAGAAAAATAACGGGACAAAAAGAAACCAAGGGACATTTAGGCTAGAATAGATAAAAATGTGATTAATCGCGAGTTAACTATGACATTAATGCGATTAATCGCGATTAAATATTTTAATCGTTTGACAGCAGTAGTTTATAACAAGACACTTTTTACCCTAAAAAGTGTGAAGGGCAAGCTATAGTTTAGATCAGGGGTGTCCAAACTACGGCCCGCAGGCCGCTTTTTATTGGCCCGCGGCCGATTTTTAAAATATAATGTAATATGGCCCTTTTAGTTTTTAAATAATTTAAATGCATTCATTATATTACAAAGAAATATGTCCCATAAAAGAAAAAGAGCACCAAGCCCATCCCAGAGGACCCTGCATAATATTTTATTTTAAATTAATATCATTATTAATATTATTATGGAAAATCGATGTGTCCTTCTTCAATAGCTTCTAATTAATCTGTCTCCAAACAAATTTTTTACACAAAATTCTTCAGATTAAGCCTCTTAATTTACTTCTCAAAGTGCACCAGATTCATGCATTTCACTTTAAGGCCCTGTTCTCACGGCAACACGAAGTCTATAGTCTATTGATACCATGCACCCGCCACTTTGTCAGGGGAAAGATTTGTGCTCTGCCGGTTTTTCTAGCAAAATAAACGTGTGTAGCTTTTATATGCCAGGGACACGGCTCTCTCTACATTAAAAAACACTATCCATAGTTCAGCACGCAGCGGTTAAGTTACTGTTCAACAAAAGGAGCATTAAGGCTACGGCTTCACAGTAAAAGCATGTCACTGGCTAAACATTAATAGCATTTAACTGGACAAACGTGAGTTGACTTTTATTTTGAAGTACGCCTAACAGGAAAGTAGCCGTAGCCGCTCACAAAGCCCCTTCACTACCAGCATGTCTTCTATTTTCACGAGTTCAATGCGGTGAAATAAGAGGACAGAAAGCTTGTCATTTACAATACTTGTAACCCCAAGCTTACACCAACCGCTTTATGAACGTTAGTGGCATTAATTTTCGGTTACAGTAAGGTTTTATGCATCAAATTGTACCGGAAAAGCTATCTACTACTACCTTGTACCGCCATCTGCTGGCCTGGCATGCTTACTACATCGATTTCGTCCCGTTTCCTCTGAAAACATGTGCACGAGTGAAGATGTCAGATAAATTGTGTCTGAACGGTTTTTTTTTTTAAAACCAAAAACGGGAAAACTGTCACGTTTTCACCGTGAGAACAGGCCCTAAAAAGTAAAAGAAATCTCCCGGGGGGAATACCCCCGGACCCCCCTAGGAGGGTCGGGAACTCGGATGGCTACTATTTTCACCCAGCTCGACATTGGAGGCAATAGCAGAAAACACTGGGTGTCTGAAGGCAATTAACAATAGTCAATGATTTGGGCAGAGCTAACATTGGAGAGGGGCCCCCTAAACAAATTCTGCTTAGGGCCCCTTTGAGGCTTCGGCCGGCTCTAAACCGTGTGTCTGTTTAATTTGCAAGGAAAGGGTTGCCGTGAAGAAGGATTGCAATTTACGAAGACACTATGAAACTAAACATCAGAGCAGCTACATGTCCTAATAAATGTGTTATTTTTGCCAAGTGGCCCGGCCCTTCGTAGATTTTTCTGTATGTGGCTCTCAGTGAAAAAAGTTTGGACACCCCTGGTTTAGATTGTTGTTAGCAAGCTAATTAGTTGTCAGATGGTTGTTGGCCTTGATGCTAGCAAGAAATTCAAGTTGGGGTTGGTCGTCATATTTTTTGGGGGTTTGTAGTCACATGTTATCCAGAGGCTGCAGCCAGAAAAGGAACCCAATAACAAAATAGAATTGTCAAGCTGTATCCTCACTGACACCCCAGAGAAGGAAAGAATAGAGCAGGAAAAGGCAGCTAGCATGCAAAAGAAAAAAGGGCAACAAAATAAAAAATAAACAGTGCATCCCATACTAGACCAGCTGCCAAGGCTACTGCACCCCAGTGCACTTTCACCCCAGCTAGAGAAGAAGAAACAGTAAGTTATGTAGGCCTATTTGTCAACTTGACAATGCAATTAAACTTTAAAATGTAGTTCTGCTTTCTTGCCTTCTTTTTAAGATTATTCTCATTAAGATAACATTGTGACAAACAACCCCATACTGTGTGACAACCGACCCCTTGATTGGGTTGGTCGTCACAATGTGTAAGGGAGTCTTTGATGATTAATTTCTTCTTTATTACACTAAGTTAGAAAAATGGAGGGGTACACATTTCATGCAAACACCTTAAGCTTCAATTTAATGTAGAAATGACTATTGAAAAATGTTTAGGTGATGAGCAATTCTCACTAGAGTAAAAAGTGTGCCTCCTAGCCTACTACTTGTGTCTCACTTTTGTTTGCTAGCTGCCTTGTCTCCCGCATAAACGTACTCCCGCCACATGTCACTTCCTAGCCTGTGCCTGCCTTTTTCCTCTTTTGTGTGTGTGTGTGTGTGTGTGTGTGTGTCAATATTTTTGGCTACGAGTAGGAGAATGGTCGACATAGAGTGGAGGAAATAAGTATTTGATCCCTCACTGATTTAGTAAGTTTTCCCACTTACAATGAAATGAACGGTCTATAATTTTAATGCTAGGTTTATTTTAACAGTGATAGACAGGATATCAAAAAGAAAATCCAGACAATCACATAAAAAAAAGATAGAAATAATAAGTATTTGATCTCCTATCAAAACATTGCTTAGTACTTGGTGGAGAAACCCTTGTTGGCAAGTACAGAGGTCAGACGTGTCTTGTAGTTGATGACCAGGTTTGCACACATCTCAGGAGGATATTTGGACCACTCCTCTTTGCAGATCCTCTCCTAATCTTTAAGGTTTTGAGGCTGTCTCTTGAGCTTCAGTTCCCTTCACAGATCTATTGGATTAAGGACCGGGGACTGGCTAGGCCACTCCATGACCTTAATGTGCTTCTTCTTGAGCCACTCCTTTGTTGCCTTTGCTGTATTTTTAGGGTCATGGCGTGCTGGAAGACCCATCCACGACCCATTTTTACGGACCTGGCTGAGAGAAAGAGGTTGTCACCCAGTATTTCATGGTACATGGCCCCATCCATAGTTCCCTCGATGCAGTGAAGTCCACCTGTCCCCTTAGAAGAGAAACACCCCCAAAGCACAATGCTTCAACCTCCATGCTTGACTGTGGGGATGGTGTTCTTGGGGTCATAGTCAGAATTCCTCTTCCTCCAAGCATGGCGAGTGACTATGATACCAAAGAACTTGATTTGGTTCTAATCTGACCACATCACCTTCTCCCAAGCATTCTCTGAGTTGTTCAGGTGTTCATTGGCAAACTTCAGACGGTTCTGTACATGTCCCTTCTTGAGCAGGAGGACCTTATGGGCGCTACAGGATTTCAATCCATTACAGCATAGTGTGTTACCAATGGTTTTCTTGGTGACTGTGGTCCCAGTTGCCTTGGGATCATAAACAAGCTCCTCCTGTGTAGATCTGGGCTGATCCCTCATCTTTCACATGATCGTTGATACCCCACAAGGTGAGATCTTGCATGGAGCCCCAGACCGAGGGAGATTGATGTTCATTTAGTTTTTCTTTCATTTTCGAATAATCGCACCAACAGTTGTTTCCTTCTCACCCAGCTTCTCGCCAATGGTCTTGTAGTCTATTCCGGCCTTGTGCAAGTCTACAATCTTGTCCCTGATGTCCTAGGACAGCCCTTTGGTCTTGCCCTTGGTGGAGATGTTGGAGTTTGATTTATTGACTCTGTGGACAGTTGTGTTTGATACAGGAAACTAGTTGAGATTAGGAATACTTTTTTAAAGCACAAGGACTAATATGTGGGAGCCAGAATTCTTTATGGTTGGTAGGCGATCAAATACTTATTTCACTCAATGAAATGCAAAATAATTTATATATTTTTTTTTTATGTGATTTTCTGGATTTTCTTTTTGATATTCTGTCTATCACTGTTAAAATAAACCTAGCTTTAAAATTATAGACCGCTCATTTCTTTGCAAATGGGCAAACTTACAAAATCGGTGAGGGATCAAATACTTATTTCCTCCACTGTACATTCAAGCCCGAAAATGACACAGGCTTCACCCAGAAGATAATAAGACGATGTAGGGGAGAACGGGGTAATTTGTCACATGGGTTGGATGTCACATTCGTTATATCTTGCCACCAGAGCGCGCTAGCTCTGAAATGTTGATATAAAAAAGGTCCAGAATTGGGATCAGAGGTCACATACATAGACTTCCTTGGAGGAAGACAGCTGCATTTCAGGTGAGAGGATGTTTTGTGTTTTTCATGTCAAATTCAAAATATTTTGCTTCTCAGTATTTTTCTTCTAGGCTTTTACACAATGGGTTTATAACAAAACACTTGTTACCCTCAGAAAGTGTGAAGGGTAAGCTATAGTTTAGATTGTTGTTAGCAAGCTAATTAGTTGTCAGATGGTTGTTGGCCTTGATGCTAGCAAGAAATTCAGGTTGGGGTTGGTCGTCAAATTTTTTGGGGGGTTGGTTGTCACATGTTATCTCAAGGCTGCAGCCAGAAAAGGAACCCAATAACGAAAGAAATTGTCAAGCTGTATCCTCACTGACACCCCAGAGAAGGAAAGAATAGAGCAGGAAAAGGCAGCTAGCAAGCAAAAGAAAAAAGGGCAACAAAATCAAAACAACCCAGTGCATCCCAAACTAGACCAGCTGCCAAGGCTACAGTAAGTTATGTAGGCCTATTTGTCAACTTGACAATGCAATTAAACTTTCAAATTTGGTTCTGCCTCATTGCCTTCTTTTTAAGATTTTTCACATTAAGATAACATTGTGACAAACAACCCCATAGTGTTTGACAACCGACCCCTTGATGGGGTTGGTTGTCACAATGTGTCAGAGTGTCTTTGATGGTAAATTACTTCTTCATTACAATAAGTTGGAAAAAAAGAGAGACACACATTTCAAGCCAACACCTTAAGCTTCAATTTAATGTAGGAATAGCTATTGACAGATGTTTTGGTGATGAGCAATTCTCACTAGAGTAAAAAGTGTGCCTACTTACCCCGTTCTCCCCTACAAGAGGCATCATTGTGGAAAAGAATTAAGGCCTTTTCTATTGATTATTGAGAAGGGTATGAATAATTTTGGACATGCCACTTTTTTTCAAATGTAAATAAAAGCTGACATTTTTTTCCCCCCACAATGATGCCTCTTGTACATCGTCTTATTATCTTCTGGGATATGTACACAGTCAAGCCCAAAGTGATTCATACCCCTGGCAAATTTTTTTATTCAACCAGCAAGCTTTTTCTTGATTGGAAATGACAGAGGCTTCACACACAAGCCCGACATTATTAGAAGAGGTGTGCTCACCTCTGGTTCTAGACGGACCAGAGCCGAGGAAGTGTAAGGCACTGCATGGCACCAAGCACGCAAGCTAGTCAAATGAACTAGACTTTAGCTGTTAATCGTGCTTCGACCAGGTACGATTGCCTAGTGTGAGGGCGCACTTTATCAAGGTTTATTTCAGCCGTACATACCTAACAGGTTCTGGACCAGCTGTGGGTTAGGCACCAGTGCTTCAGGATGTGTGTAGATTGAGTATCTGCTGTGCTGAATCTGTCTCAAAGCTTCAAAGTTGCCCAGCAGTATATCACACAGCCACTGTGCATTCACACATGGGATCTTCCACTCCTTGGCCTTCTCATATTTAAGCCCATTGGGTCTAAAGAGAGAAAAGCAAGACGACCATATCAACAACGCTGGTCATGCATGGGCAAATAAGTCTGGCTGGCAGAATACATGTAGACCAGATGGTGCAAAACCAAACATTTGATACACAAGGCATTTATTGTACACAACAGGGTTGTCTTATTTTTTTGTCTGGGACACCAAATACCCAAATATTTGTGCACAAAACACTGAAAAAGTGTTGCAATTGCAATTTTATTTGTGAATAGATTTTCATTTACATCTTCAGTTCGATGTCCCCTGTGCCCCAATGAATGCATGGCTCTTTATATGTAACAGACAAACTAATCCTAAATTATAGTTTGTTTCCTAGACTGGGCTAGAGCATCACTACTTTAACTGGGCTTTTCAGCTTTAAAATCATCATACAGCTGCCTGGGCAGCTGTTTGACTTGTGCACCAGGTGGACAAACCATTGACATGGTAGTTAAAACCCTGGGACCGATAGGCTGCATAGTGTTTATCCAAAATTGCATTCAATGCATCGTTTAGCCCTAACAACAGGTAGGTCTTTGTTGTGTTTTTGTGGATGACAATCTTACTCTTTACAGATGAGTACAGTGTTACTGCGACACAGATATCCGGTGTATCTGGCACCAGCCAGGTAGGCCATCAACTTTAGGTCATCCCTGTCAGCATCCACAAAACCTGTCATTGATATAATCTGAGAAGACAGACAGCCACAGATTACTAATATTTCAGAAACATACAATGGTAAAAATGTTATGTTTTTTACTGTCAGTGCCCTGATGGAGTACACCAGCAGATTCCAGGCTGGTAAAATACAGAACATGTCTTAAACCAAAATACTTGTTAGTGGGAGTTTGACCTACATGCTGAGAGCAGGGTTTGGCTCCAGGAGGAAAGGCGAAGGGCAGATGCAACGTCCGATGAGGAGGAACCATCCTCTTGCTCTTCAGGACCGTGTTGAGCCAGTGGGCTGTCACACAGCGCTTCCCCTCTCGAAGTGCCTGGTAGTCAAGACACCGCAAACAACAACATTTGGCTTGACACGTTTTTGGCAAATCTAATCAAACAAAATCAAGAAGCATAATAGCTTAACATTGATCAGGCTGTTTGCTCAGCTCCGTTTTCTCCTGAATATAGTTCTGGTCTGATAGAACATCATGGCGTTCAAGAGGAAACTCGGAATGACACCTCCTTCCACCATTGTCACTGTCCCTAAAATGAAAAATTAAATAACTACTGGCCCCCAAGCAGCACCCACCTACGTACTGTTGAACCACAGTTGTTTCCCATGGTGAATTTTACATAATTTGCATAAACTGAAATACAGACACATGACATCTACTTTATGGATTTTCAACCTATTATCACCAAATGTGTTTGTCGCCTTAAGGGCCTGACCTTTACATGTGTATACAATTAAAGCTAGATGGCTCTTTGCATAATTACGTTGCTTTGAACTATTTATGTATTTTATTTAGGTCACATTCTATTTCCACTTGTGTGTTCTTCATAAACTTCTTTTATGTTATGCTATGTTTTATGAGACATTAAGGGGGTGAGCTACTAAGATCTTTACTAAGAATGATTATTGCGTAAGCATTCTAAAAATTTGCACTTTTGGTTTGTTGGCGTTCTGGGAGCAAACTTGTTAGAGGAAGTAGATCGAAATGAGGGTTTTGCATGTGTTACTGGTTTCCGTGTTTGGACGGAGAGCAGAGTGACAGCAAGCGCAGAGAGAAATGTAATGCCATGGAATTAGAGGTGTTAATATTACTTTAAGAAACGCAATATGGGAGAGTATCAGTGAGAAAATAAATTATCTGGGTAAAACAACAAGGACTGATAAAATGAAGAGAATATGGCAGGACATAAGAAGAGGAACAAAAGAAGACAGGGCTCGACAATTAGGATTGCCCGACGTCCCGGGGCAAGTAAAACGCCACGTCGGGCAACCGGAGGTTCCGCTGAAATTCTTGAGTAAAAAAAAAAAAATGTATTTCCTATTTTTTTTTTTATAGCGCCAAATACAAGTAATCTATCTATGGTCTATTTTCATATATAAATGGTGCTGATTATTATTATCTCATTTTAGTGCGCGTAGTGTCTGCTGCATTGCATCTCTCCGTTTTGTGAAGGGGGGCGGGGCTCCACCCCCGACACAAACACACACACACGGCACAACACCGGTGGGCACATTTTTTGTATAGGTAAAAATCGACTTCAGGCAAGTAGAATTCAGACCCACTTGCCCAAGCGGGTAAGTGAAAAAAAAACCTTAGCGTTGAGCCCTGGAATATCTTATAAATAAAGCCTTGCCAAATAGTACAGTTGCTCCTGTTGGAAACAGCAACCGAGTGAAAGCCCTGTTTGGCTTCATTCAGTGCGTGCCAAGTGCGCACCTGCCCATGCTGCGTGACATAATATTAAGGACTTGGGAAAGTAGGATACAATTTACAAACTGCTGGGAGAGACGCCAGCAGAAATAGTTATGGTGCGCTGGAACGACACAGATGCTAGGAAATGCCTTTTGACACAGCAGGTATTGTGTGAGTCTTTTTTTTGTGAGTGGCTACAAATAAACCCTAACTCATCCAACAGCTCCAAAATGGCATTGCTGGATGAGAGATATGTCTGGATTATTTGTGTTTTTGTCAATCCAAAACATAACACAAGAAGAAAAAAAACTTTCATCAGTTGTCTTTTATGTCTTCACCTCATCACAATAACTGCAGCTGTCTGTATGCAACAGTTTAACACCTGCTTTTCAAACGTATTAAATAAAGACGCAATCACAACGACAGCAATTATTTTCAGGTTTTGTAAATCACAGTGCGTGTGCTAAATAAACCTTTTTGCATTTACTCCTTCCATATTTTGTGCACTCGGGAAGAGACACCTGATTTTGCATATTCATTGAGGCAAACATACTCAATGAACAACGAGTGTTATTTGACACGTAATCCTCAGTGCACACCCGTTAGTACATCAGCTTAAACATTTTATTTTTATTATTTTTTTGCTGGGGAAATTCCGTTTGCACATGTTGCTATACACGCAAACGTTTAGTAGATCCACCCCTAAGACATTTAATACTTGCATTGCCTACGTCCGCTCTAATAGCCTTACCTGTACATACATGTTGCTGACTTGACTCTCACACAACAGATGTGTGCAGCGGCTGGTCAGGCTGGCATCAACAGCACCTCCACATGCCTGGATCACCTGTGGGAGGCGTTCAGCAAACATGAACTAATCCACAACATTTTTAACTGTTTTTTTTATTTCATTTTTAATTCTTAATTCCAAGCACTATGGTAAATGGTAAATGAACTTGACTTATATAGCGCTTTTTAGCCGATTTTCTCAGCCCCAAAGCATTTTACATTTCTTACCACATTCACCCATTCAGACACACACTCATACACAGATGGCAGTAGCTGCCATGCAAGGCGCTCTCTGAACAATCGGGGGCAATGTGGGGTTCAGTGTCTTGTCCAGGGACACTTCTACATGTGGCGGGTAGGCGGGGGATCGAACCTCCGACCCTGCAATCCATTGGACTTGCCACTGCCGCCCCTATCTCTGTATCTGTGCTAAATTGATGCAGCGAGCCCCGGCATCCGGCAAAAATAGAAGCAGTGCGTATTCCACCGGATAGCTGGAGTAGCAAATTTGGGTGTACTTGACAGCATCCATTTTCCCTTCAACCCTGACCATTTTCAGTCCCATCTGGGGCCTGTTTCAGGTAGCTGGTTTTGAGGCAACCCAGAGTTTGTTCGCTCTGAGTTAGTGGAAACTCTCGGTTTTCCGTTTCAGGAAGCAGGTTCAGCGCAACCGAGAGTCAGTTACAACATATGCTGTGGGTCTAACCTGCTCGGGAGGTGGTTAGAGCTACCCTGAGTTGTTACGCTGCAAATCCGACTGAAGAAAGAGTCACTGTCACAACGCGTCCCTGTACAATTTAAAGCTAAATCACTCCATAGAAATCGCCATTATGATGATTTTACGTTTGATCGATCATTTATCTGATAAGTAGCCTTTTTCCCAGCCCTCGTGTCGTTAATATAGGCAGCCACCTTACACATCGTGAACATGCTCTACATTCAAATTAATAGAGCTAATTGTACTGTATGTATATAATAATTTTTTTTTATTATCAGGAGTTTTTTAACGTCTGTGCCACTTTATTTGAGAAGTGGGAGGAGCAAGCATTTGTTTCTCCTGTTTCCATGGTGAATCATGTTATCAGCGATCCATGGACGATGGCTTTTACACACGCGCTCAACCCAGAGTAAACACACTCAGAGTTGATGGACCCAACGCTGATCCACTGTTCTGAAACCGATAACCCAGAGTTGCTTATCTCTGAGTTGAGCAACTCAGAGCGCAGGATTAAACCCAGAGTTTGTAAACCCTGCTACCTGAAACAGGCCTCTGAAGATAAACACTTCCAAAACATAATGCTGACACCACCAAGCTTCACTGAAACAAAACAGGTATTGGAGTTCAGTCAGAAAAGTGACATTTTTGCCAGACGGCATCAGAATCTTAATGTGAATTTTATAAACTCATTGTGACACTTTTTCAGAAGATGCTTCTTATTTGCCACCCTGCCATACAGGCCAGAGTTCTGCCATAAACTTCACTTTTAACTCCTTTAAAAGGAATAGTTCAACATTTAATTTTTTTCAAGATTTGCCTACATCTCCCGCTCAATACAAGGCGACAGAAACCTTCCCTTTAGCTGTGCGTATATTTTTGATGAAGTGAGGGGCATAGGTCGCACACCTGGGTTATCTTAGCTTCAGCGCCGGTAGCTAAGGGGAGCACAATAGCCTGCCTCTGCTGGCCGCAAGAAATAAAACTAACTAAACTAATCACTAAATGCTCCTGTGTGCTCGTTGTGACTCGTTTATGTTGCGCTCAGTATTTTTGGCACCTTGTGTCATTTTAGAACCAAATACAAACGGTCAGAGAAAGTTGAGGCGACTATTTGCATGGCTCTGCATAGGAAACGGCACAGCACGCATGCACAAACTAACACAGATTAGGGCCGTCACTTTTTCCAAAAATGAAGTTCGAACTAATTTTGAATGTGTGTAATTCATTCGAATATATCCTCCAAGTGTTCTGTCCGAGCCCGGCCCATCATTAACCGTATTTTTTATAGGCCCAAGCCTGATTTTAAAACACAAATTTTTTTTAACAAGTTGGCTGCTATAATTTAAGTTTTAAAACACAAATCCGAGTTGTTGAATGAATGACAGAAATCTGTTCAGAGGAGAACTTAATGAGCGGTGCAACACAGCCTCCGTCAGAACCACATAGGGCACGGAAGTGCTGCAGAGCACTGAGAGCACTGAGAGCAGCAGTGAGGCTCCTGTCAGCTTCAACAGAAATGACAATCAGGGCGCTTGAAGGCGGTGCTGCCGTAGGAGACACGCCGTGCACTCAGTGTTGACTCTTATAACATTTCAAAAACGGAAGCCCTACCCGGCTCCGTCTCGGGTTCGGGCAGAGAAGCTAATCTCTAACTCACACGGGGCTGTACCTTTCGTAATAGATCCATGAGCTGTACACTGGGCGCTGCTCCTCTCGGCTAAGCTACAGGTGAAGATGAAAATTGACGTCTTTGAAAAGTACCATAGTTCATGCTACTGCGCATATTTTTTGGCAATCGTCCAGGATGGCATTGCTCACTATGGTCCATTTTGGTCACAAAGCAACAGTTTAACATCATGAGTAACATTAGCTTGGTTTACTGATAGGTCAAACTGATAGAAAAGTTAGGAAGCGCCCTCTGCTGGATCACAAGGAAAACTACTTTGAATGCTTATGAGACTGCAGCACACCAAGTATCAAATGGAGAATAACAATTTGAATATGAACTTTTCACCCCACCTTCGAACGAATATTCGAACTTCGAATAAAAAGTGACAGCCCTAATGCATGGGTTTCTAGAATGTAAAGAAGACGTCTATAGGTGACTATACGGAGCAGAAGAGAGATCGCTTCGAAGATCCAGAACCGTATCGCCTTGAACCAGAACACGGAGGAGAAACTACATGTTTGGGAAGGTTAGCAGGCGAGGAGAAAGGCATTTCCATTAAAGGCTTCATTTATTTTCATGCAAGAAGTCAGGCATGAGCACATGATGATTCATGTACTCATGCCTGTCTTGATTGATGATTCAAAGTGTTTCCGGATCATCCTGCTAAGGGATGCTTAAAAACTTGAAAAAAGCTGTAGTTTTTCACATATTTGATCAATATTGATAGTCTTGCAAATTCATATATTACATAGAAATTTCCCCAGGGGCTCCTAGTCTAAAAGTACATGATAGACCCTAACGAAACATGCACATTGTTTTTATTTTTTCCACCCAGTAATGGTAATTTCACTAAGCCATCTGACTACACTGGCCAGTTTACAAATCAGATTCAGCTTATTTTGCACGTAGTCAAATATATCCTACTATATCCAGTACATAAAATTAAAATCAATTTCATGTTATTCTTAAAGGGGTAGTTCGGAATTTTGGACATAGGGCCTCATTTACAAGTAAGCCAGTGTGTTATTTATCATTGGAGACGTTTTCAACAAATTTCATTCAGTCCTTCAAGTCTTACCCACTCCACAGTACACCCGAGCCAAATCATTTATAGCGCCAGACTGTCGATGTAAATGTCTGTGTTGATAGAATAATGTTAGAAATAAAACTAACCTCGCATCGCATGAACTATCGCATTTTGAGGGACTAGTTTCTCAGCAACTCGTCAGTAACCTAGGTAATATCAGTCCGCTGCTGCCGTAGCCTACTACCAGGAAGTATAATGCTGCTGCTGAGACACAGCAAGTCACTCAAAACTGAAAAGCCATGCAAGGTTGGTGCATGGCATTTCAGTTTTGTATGAAGATTTTCAACATTTCCGGTTGGCTCCTAGGCTCAAATCCTTCAGTAGGTCCTAAGTAGGGATGAACATGACTAGTCGGTCAAACGTTTAAACGTCCGCTGCCTCACTAGTCATAAATACTGGTAGGTAAGTCATTTATTGCCCATCACTTGGGTGTGGGCTAATAAAAGAGGTAGAGATAAATAAAAAGGTGAGAGCAGCGCAAAGCAAAAAGGTTTTCTGTACGGCTGCCTAAAGGTGTGCTGTGATGACTCTCGTTCGTAAGCGTTTTTTTCTTTTCTTTTTCTGTCAGCTGTTAAAATGCTGCCTTTACACGCAGTGTTGGAGATGAACCCATAAGCAAACAGTAGCCAACACTAACGTTTAACAAGAAACTTTATAAAGACACATTTAAAATAACTCTGCCCAAACAAAAAGCTCTGACTTGGATAACTTGAGAGAGCGATCGATATGTGTAATCCATCCGGTAAATTTGTCTGATGAAAGGCCATTATATTAATAATAAACAGCGCCACACATTAAATCAGCATTTACATTAACGGCTTGGTAATTTTCTAGAAGAATTTTAAGGCCTAAGGGCTCCTAAAGCATTTACATTTTTCTAGTTTGTCACAGATTTTTTTATAGACTAGTCGAGTAGTCTAAAATAAAAGTTCTGTTTAAACGTTGGGGAAATTAGTCGCTACATGCATGCATAAGTAAGTAAGCTTTATTTATAGAGCGCCCTTCACAGACCAGGTCACAAGGCACTTCACAAATCTTAACACATTTTATACACACACTCACACACCGATGGCAGTAGCTGCCATGCAAGGCGCTTTCTGAACCATCGGGAGCAATTTGGGGTTCAGTGTCTTGCCCAGGGACACTTCGACATGTGGCGGGTAGGCGGGGAATCGAACCTCCGACCCTGCACTCCAGAGGCGATCTCCCTACCCACTTCGCCACTGCCGCCCCTAAGGAGGGTCCAGGTAACAGTAATTCTGAACAAGCACAATAAGCCACTAAATGGGACAATCTCTGATCGTCCCCAACATTTTTTCTATCGTCCCAGGACGACATAAGTCTCGAGACCTGATTTAACCACTCATGAGACAAGCGGCTTGTCATGTATCCAAAGCAGTTTTAAATACAAACTTAATTTTCCTGCTGAAGGAAGTCTTACCCTTTTCCATGTGGCCAAGAGTTGTTTGTCAGCCATTTGTTCTGGATAGTCAGCAATTGCAAACACACAGCCAAGCAGGAAGCCATCCTGTGGAACTGAAAATTAGAATAGAAAACAGCTGCAGGTTAATTCCATCTATGAGGGAAAAAAAGAGTAATAGTAGCCGTGGACCAATGTGTT
This sequence comes from Ammodytes dubius, assembly GCA_026122265.1. Lineage (NCBI taxonomy): Eukaryota > Metazoa > Chordata > Actinopteri > Uranoscopiformes > Ammodytidae > Ammodytes > Ammodytes dubius. Next base: position 2,890,903 of record CM047515.1, on the reverse strand, counting down.
ACACTGATATGAAACTACTACAGTGCCAATTCTAGTTGGCGCCAAGATTGTCAATTGCCTGTTTCAGTGGCTTCAAGCTAAGGATGATTTTGTTTAATTAAATTGGTTAACAGGGCTCCAGAGTGCGCCTGTTTAAGGCGCACATGCGCCCTTAATTTTCTGGAGTTCGCCTAGATATTTTTACTGGTCGCACCAGTGCACCTGAAATGTATCACGTCATATTAAATGTAATATTGGGTGTAGTGCTGCATAATAAATATAATCGCAATCACGATGTGAGCTAGTGCAATTACATAACCGCACAAATGGCTGCGACTTATTGTTAATATATGTGCGCGCGTGTCTGTAAACGTTCCAACCGCTCCTCTCGTCTTTTAGGTAGCGCCCCTCGGCTCCTCTGACAGTGTGTTTGCGTGCGTTTGTGTATATGGACAGGCACATGCAGAGTGTGCGCATGCATATACACATACACCGACCGTTGAGTAAAACAAACAAACATGGACGCCGACGGGCAGCAGCAGCCAGGCCAACGCTGTAACAAACGCACCGTCTGCTATATGGGGATATGTAGAATTCAGGTACGGCAACGTTGAACAGATAGAAGTGCTGTTCAAAACTTGAAAAGTAATAGTCGCAACATCACGTGGCGACCGGTGGCAACCTTTAAAAATAGGTGGCAGTCTATCAACAACACATGAGACAGCGCAGAGAAAAGTAAGATGAATGTAGGGCTGACCCCTGAACGTCGATGATTTTAATCAACAGTTGGGAACCCCCACAGTCAACGTAGATTCTTCAAGTCGAACCATAGTTTTTTTTTTTTTTTTTAGTCATTGTACATTATAATAAAAGAGAATAGAAGAACAAAACACTGACGTTATCATGCCAGGGCAATAGGTGGCGCATCAGGTCAAATGCCATAGAACAGTGGTTTTCAAACTGTGGGGCGCGCCCATGCAGGGGGGGCGCGGATGAATATTTAAAAAAAAAAAAAATCTAAAAAAAAAAAAAAAAAAAAAAAAAAAAAAAAATTGAGTTTGTGTTTTTATATTAAGATCACGGCATAGCTGGACAAGAGTTCTTCTGCTTTGTTCCTCTCACTGCATTTAAATGCATTCATTATATTACAGAGAAATAGGTCTTGTTAAAGAAAAAGACCGCCAAGCCCAACCCAGAGGACCCTGCACAATTTTTTTAATTTTAAATTAATATTTTTATGGAAAATCCACGTGTCCTTCTTCAATAGCTTCTAATTCATCAGACCCAGTGTCTCCAAATTATTTGTTCACACAAAATTCCTCATATTTAGCCTCTTAATTCCTCTCAAAATGCACCAGATTCATGCATTTCACTTTAAAAAGGTGAAAAAAAATCTCCCGGGGGGGCATACCCCCGGACTCCTCTAGGAGGGTCTGGTTCTCCACTGGCTACTATTTTCCTCCATCAGGACATTGGAGGCACTAGCGAAAAAACACTGGATGTGTGAATGACATTTAACTAGTCAATAATTTGGGCAAGTCTGTCTGTCTATCTTTCTCACTCCGCTGCACACTCAGTCACTACTATCCATGCTTAAAGGAAGCAGGATTAAAACACTGGATTTAGATGTTAAAATTTATCAAAAAATGTGCTTAAAAATGCACAAAATTTTTTAGAATGTTTAAAAAATATGTTTAAATTTGTAAAATAATTAAAAGATCTTTCAAAACACAGGGATTTAGAAAAAAAATGGGGGGGGGGGGGGCTCCGCTGAAATTTGTTCTCTGAGGGGGGGCTCACTCTCTCACACTTTGAAAACCCCTGCCATAGAAGAAGAGTGTCGAATTGATTCTGCTCTGCTATGTGCTGTAGTAAAGATAGGTCACCTTGGAAACAATTAAGCCCCGGTAGACCGTGAAAATCTCGTCTTCTTTTCTCAAGCGACTCGGGCAGGATTATAACGATTATTTCGGTCAATATTGATATCACAATATTTTACCACGATTATTCAGTACTTTTAGTGAGTAAAATATTTGTATTGGATTGTCACGTAAACACATCTCTACATCAAAGTTCCTGAAGGCGAAGAAGATCAAGGTGCTCCGGGAATGGCCAGCCCAGTCACCAGACATGAACATCATTGAGCATGTCTGGGGTAGAATGAAAGAGGAAGCATGGAAGACCAAACCAAAGAATCTTGATGAGCTCTGGGAGGCATGTAAGACTGCTTTCTTTGCTATTCCTGATGACTTCATCAATAAATTGTATGAATCATTGTCGAACCGCATGGATGCAGTCTTTCAAGCTCATGGAAGTCATACAAGATATTAAATATGGATCTCACAGCACCACTACTTAATTCACTGATGTTATGCAACATATTTTTGTATTTGAAGTAAATTATTTGTTCAATTTTCACATTACTCTCTGTAGGTGACAAGACTTTTGTCTTGCCAAAATCTGACCTTTCTGTGTTCATTAAATTATCAATATTTCTGCAGTAAAGGAAATTTATTTTAGTTTATTAAACATAATTTGGGAGGGTTTTAGCTTTCATGAGCCATTTTTTTAAACCAATGGATTAATTAAAAGTCAGTTTATAAGCTGTTGTTTCTACAAAATTGTGACAAGACTTTTGTACGGGATTGTAGTTATTTTTGGGCAAATAACTATTTTCATTATAGAGGAGTCAGCAGAGATAGAGGAGGAAAAATCAGAGGGCTCAGATGTTGAAGGGGCTGTGGTGAAAATGGGTCAAAATCCCTTTTCCTAAAGGAATGTCTGAAGGATTTCACATGGCGTTGCAAAATAAAAAAAACACAATGAATTGTATCATCTGTTGTCAGTGTGGTCCAAAACATGCTGACAATACAATATCAGTAGGCCTAATATAGTTTACATTGGGAAACATTTGAATAGATGTGTTGCAGGTCTAATTAAGGTGTGCCCCTAAATTTTCGGCTTGCGCCCCTGAACATTCTGAGTTAGGAGCGCCAGTTCTCCTAGTAAAAAAGCTTAGTCTGGAGCCCTGCAACAGAGCACTGCTTTAACTTTTCCTTGTGCTATATTTATGTTAAATAACACATCTTTGCAGACAAATAAGGTGTTTAGTAACTTGACCTCATTGCATTCCCTAGAAGCAAAATATAAACTATTTTACTCCATTAATTGTACCTGCATGATGGATGTGTATAAAACTTGATTTTGAACTAAATAAAATTGTGCCCAAAATGTATAACTAAAATAATTATACTAGGAACTGCGCTTTGTCAAAATGAATATGTACCTATATGGCTCTACCATGCCAGAATTTAATTTGAAAGGACAGACACAGGAAGTGGCAGGTAAAATTCAGCAAAAGTTCCCTTTCTACGTGAACTAGTTCAAAGTTCAGTTCACAGACTTTAACATGAACTAGTTCAGTTCATAGTTCTTAATTCAAAATGTTGAACTAAGTTCACAGTTCAAAAATGAACTACACTCAACAAAAATATAAACGCAACACTTTTGTTTTTGCTCCCATTTTTCATGAGATGGACTTAAAGATCTAAAATTCATTCCAGATACACAATATTACCATTTCTCTCAAACATTGTTCACAAATCTGTCTAAATGTGTGATAGTGAGCACTTCTGCTTTGCTGAGATAATCCATCCCACCTCACAGGTGTGCCACATCAAGATGCTGATCTGACATCATGATTAGTGCACAGGTGTGCCTTAGACTGTCCACAATAAAAGGCCACTCTGAAATGTGCATTTTTTTGCTTTATTGGGGGTCTGGGGACTCAGAACCAGTCAGTATCTGGTGTGACCACCATTTGCCTCATGCAGTGCAACACATCTTCTTCGCATAGAGTTTATCAGATTGTCAATTGTGGCCTGTGGAATGTTGGTCCACTCCTCTTCAATGGCTGTGCGAAGTTGCTGGATATTAGTGGGAAGTGGTGCACGCGGTCGTATACGCCGGTCAAGCACATCCCAAACATGCTCAATGGGTGACATGTCCGGTGAGTATGCTGGCCATGCAAGAACTGGGACATTTTCAGCTTCCAAGAATTGTGTACAGATCCTTGCAACATGGGGCCGTGGCAGTGCATTATCTTGCTGAAACGTGAGGTGATGTTCATGGATGTATGGCACAACAATGGGCCTCAGGATCTCACAGTATCTCTGTGCATTCAAAATGCCACCAATAAAATGCACCCGTGTTCTTCGTCCATAACAGATGCCTGCCCATACCATAACCCCACCACCACCATGGGCCACTCGATCCACAACATTGACATCAGCAAAGCGCTCACCCACACAACGCCACACACGCTGTCTGCCATCTGCCCTGAACAATGTAAACCGAGATTCATCCGTGAAGAGAACACCTCTCCAACGTGCCAGACGCCATCGAATGTGAGCATTTGCCCACTCAAGTCTGTTACGGCGACGAGCTGGAGTCAGGTCAAGACCCCGATGAGGACGACGAGCATGCAGTTGAGCTCCCTGAGGCGGTTTCTGACAGTTTGTGCAGAAATTGTTTGGTTATGCAAACCAATTGTTTCAGCAGCTGTCTCAGTGGCTGGTCTCAGACGATCTTGGAGGTGAACCTGCTGGATGTGGAGGTCCTGGGCTGGTGTGGTTACACGTGGTCTGCGGTTGTGAGGCTGGTTGGATGTACTGCCATATTCTCTGAAACGCCTTTGGAGACGGCTTATGGTGGAGAAATGAACATTCAATGCACGAGCAACAGATCTGGTTGACATTCCTGCTGTCAGCATGCCAATTGCACGCTCCCTCAATGCTTGTGGCATCTGCGGCATTTTGCTGTGAGACAAAACTGCACTTTTCAGGGTGGCCTTTTATTGTGGACAGTCTAAGGCACACCTGTGCACTAATCATGATGTCAGATCAGCATCTTGATGTGGCACACCTGTAGGGCTGGGTATTGTCAAGAATCTCACGATTCGATTCGATTCGATTCATTAAGTCACGATTCGATTTCGATTCGATATTGATTGAAATGCTTCGATATCGATTCAGTATCAAGTAGAAATACACAAGAAAGAGTAAAATAATCAAAATTTCATTTAAATAATTATCTATTTCATTTTATGCCTTGTGAACAAACAGCCATGGTATAACTATCTCCTCTTGGAAATTGTAACATAACATCAGCACAATTGACAGTGCTGTATTAAATGTAAATCATGTATAGTATTTCTTTCTTTCTCACATGACATCTTTGAACAATAATAACACATAAGAACCAGGTGCCTTCATTTCTGGTAACAAATAAAACATTAGCACAATACCAGTATAAGGTGTACAAAAGTGAAAAAAAAGTGCTGTATTGGAATTCAGCTCTCATACAAAAACGTAAACAGACACAAAGCCAGTGCAGGTCATATGGGTTTGCTGCTCTCTGCCCTTTTGTCGCCACTTTTAACAACTCGCACTTGTGTGGTGTGCATGCGCAGTGGCGCAGGAAATACTAATATTAAATACTAGTTGAAAAAAAAAAAAACTTTTTTTCTTTTTTTTAATGAATCGATTATTAACTTTTATGAATCGATTCGATATCGATTCGAGAGAGAATCGCAATGCATCGGAGAATCGATATTTTTACCCACCCCTACACACCTGTGAGGTGGGATGGATTATCTCAGCAAAGCAGAAGTGCTCACTATCACACATTTAGACAGATTTGTGAACAATGTTTGAGAGAAAATGGTAATATTGTGTATCTGGAATGAATTTTAGATCTTTAAGTCCATCTCATGAAAAATGGGAGCAAAAACAAAAGTGTTGCGTTTATATTTTTGTTGAGTGTAGTTCATTTTTGAACTGTGAATTTAGTTCAACATTTTGAATTAAGAACTATGAACTGAACTAGTTCATGTTAAAGTCTGTGAACTGAACTTCGAACTAGTTCACGTAGAAAGGGAACTTTTGCTGAATTTTATCTGCCACTTCCTGTGTCTGTCCTTTCAAATTAAATTCTGGCATGGTAGAGCCATATAGGTACATATTCATTTTGACAAAGCGCAGTTCCTAGTATAATTATTTTAGTTATACATTTTGGGCACAATTTTATTTAGTTCAAAATCAAGTTTTATACACATCCATCATGCAGGTACAATTAATGGAGTAAAATAGTTTATATTTTGCTTCTAGGGAATGCAATGAGGTCAAGTTACTAAACACCTTATTTGTCTGCAAAGATGTGTTATTTAACATAAATATAGCACAAGGAAAAGTTAAAGCAGTGCTCTGTTGCAGGGCTCCAGACTAAGCTTTTTTACTAGGAGAACTGGCGCTCCTAACTCAGAATGTTTAGGGGCGCAAGCAGAAAATTTAGGGGCACACCTTAATTAGACCTGCTGCAACACATCTATTCAAATGTTTCCCAATGTAAACTATATTAGGCCTACTGATATTGTATTGTCAGCATGTTTTGGACCACACTGACAACAGATGATACAATTCATTGTGTTTTTTTTATTTTGCAACGCCATGTGAAATCCTTCAGACATTCCTTTAGGAAAAGGGATTTTGACCCATTTTCACCACAGCCCCTTCAACATCTGAGCCCTCTGATTTTTCCTCCTCTATCTCTGCTGACTCCTCTATAATGAAAATAGTTATTTGCCCAAAAATAACTACAATCCCGTACAAAAGTCTTGTCACAATTTTGTAGAAACAACAGCTTATAAACTGACTTTTAATTAATCCATTGGTTTAAAAAAATGGCTCATGAAAGCTAAAACCCTCCCAAATTATGTTTAATAAACTAAAATAAATTTCCTTTACTGCAGAAATATTGATAATTTAATGAACACAGAAAGGTCAGATTTTGGCAAGACAAAAGTCTTGTCACCTACAGAGAGTAATGTGAAAATTGAACAAATAATTTACTTCAAATACAAAAATATGTTGCATAACATCAGTGAATTAAGTAGTGGTGCTGTGAGATCCATATTTAATATCTTGTATGACTTCCATGAGCTTGAAGGACTGCATCCATGCGGTTCGACAGTGATTCATACAATTTATTGATGAAGTCATCAGGAATAGCAAAGAAAGCAGTCTTACATGCCTCCCAGAGCTCATCAAGATTCTTTGGTTTGGTCTTCCATGCTTCCTCTTTCATTCTACCCCAGACATGCTCAATGATGTTCATGTCTGGTGACTGGGCTGGCCATTCCCGGAGCACCTTGATCTTCTTTGCCTTCAGGAACTTTGATGTAGAGATGTGTTTACGTGACAATCCAATACAAATATTCCAATAGTACATCTCATGAAAAATGGGAGCAAAAACAAAAGTGTTGCGTTTATATTTTTGTTGAGTGTAGTTCAATATGTTGCTGCAAGATATTATTTTTTTAAATTATTGCCACAGCCCATATAGAACCACAGGCAGCAATTATTGAATCAGTTTTAACACTGAAACTATGCATCAGATTTCATCTTCGTATCAAATTGTAAACAAGGGTTTACATCAGCATTGAGGGGACAGCCCTCAGAATACTGGCATGTCCCCATTGTTGCTTTAACTCTTTGTTGACGCCTATTTAGTCCACAGAAGCCTTGACCCCTACAGTATATTCTCAAAAACATGAGGAAAAACTTGCTGCTTTAATGGTCTTTTTAATGAGGAATTATTCAACAAAAACAGGACAGTAGTCCTTAAGGTGCAAATGTTTTTCCATTTTAATAATTTTCCAAACCTGGAAACAATTCACATCAAATTCCATTTCAGTCCGAACCTAAAAAAAGCAATACTGGTAAAATATGCCTTCCTTTGTTTTGCCTCCATGCTTCGCATTTTGTTGTTTTGTCCCCCCAACGGATCGTTGAAGGCAGCACTGCCCCCCGCGGTTAGGGATAGGGCATGGGCATAGGGCCGGCCATGCAGATTTGCCTTACAAGATCCGTTCGGGGGAACAAAAAAAACATTGAGAATTTTGATGACGCATGCGGTGGTGCGACTCTGTGGCTGGTGTTGCCAGCTTGGGTGTTTTCCGCTACATATTAAGGCCTGTTACTGTGTTTTAGCAGGGTTTTCGATGGAAATCTGTCACTCTTTTGAACGACGAACTGAGCGCCGTTCACAAACGCCAGAATGAACTCGTTCACAATAACGTTCCTCAGGCAGAAAACAGTCCGTTCAGTTCTCGTTCGCCCCAAATAGGGATCGTTCATTGAACGCGTTCAGGCACAACACTGCTCAAAAATATCGCACAGTCATGTAAATGACATCGTGGGAAGCCAATATCGTCCCGCTGTGTGTTGTTTTGGGTTCGTCTCCACTGCCGTGCGTAAAGGCAGCATTATAACATCTGATGGGAGGAAAAAGAAAGAAATAATCTGACGATCGTGAGTAAACACTTCGGGCCTTAAGGCCAGGACACACCAGTCCGACTTGTTCCGACTACGCAAAAAATGGAGTCGGCCGTTTCAGGAAGCTCCAGTCTTCCCGTCGCGGCCAGAGAACACACCAAACTGACTGCTGACTTTCCGTACGCTCTGTTGCTTGCGTGGGACGTAATGTCTCCATAACAGCAGGCGGCGCTAATCTGTATTGTGGCCCGAAAAAATACGAAAGCCGGAAATGATGGGACAACTCTCTAGAGCATAAACATAGATAGAAATACGTATTTATATTTAGGGACCATAAGAGCACAATTTTTAGCAGAGAGTGTCGAGCATGGTGTCGAGCAGTCAACAAGGGTTGATGCATGTGAGTACTCTCAAAACGAAACGAACAAACACATTAAAACGATGGCTAGCTGTTGTTAGCTGTTTGTGCTACCCGCCTCACTTCCGGGCTTCACTGATTCGCTAGCCTTCCACCAATCAAATTGCTCCAAATGAAAGACAGTCGGCCGCCGATTGAACATGTGGTGCTGACTAGTAAGGCAGCAGACGTTTAAGCAACTATGCATCCTTAATAAATTCACGTCAGGAACGCCGCCTGTGCGCTTGCTTGTGCACGTTTCATCTCATTAGCATCTGTACCCACACTAGCCAAACGATCTAGACTTTAGGGGTCAATCTGTTCCGTGCTCGGGCACGGAACAGATGGCCTAGTGTTAGTGCGCCCTCAGCCTAGTACAAGCTTTATTTTTTTATATTTTCAATGAGTCTTAATATGTCAGTGTTTCCCCTACCATTCTACAGGCCTGGCGGCCCCGCCAGGCTAACGAGAGCCCCCGCCAGGCCAACAACCGGCCCCCCAAAAAAAAAAAAAGAGAAAAAGAGAAAAAAAAAAAAAAGAGAAAAAAAAAAAAAAAAAAAAAAAAAAACTGCGGTGTCGCACGCGCGCAGATGATGCCCCATCATAACGGACAATCGGACAGCATTAAGTTCAATCATCATCAGCATGGCACCACCAAAACAACTTAAAAGGGTTGAAGGACAACAAGGTAGGCCTATTTCAAGGTTCTTCCCAAAAACGGTGCCAAACGAGAGTACAGGTGGGGAAGAAGGGCGAGTGACAGGTGTGGATGAACAAGTCAGAGGGGCAGAGGGAGGAGATGTCAGCGAGAGCAACCAACCGAGTGCCATGCCGAGCACTAGCAATAGCATCGGTGACCCAGATAGGGGCAGCAAACACCGAAAATCATGGGACCCTGACTGGCTTAAAAACCCAAAATATAGCCCATGGTTATACCAGACTGAACACGGTAAGTTACAATTTTTACCGCCCCCGCGAAACACTAGCCTTGTTTGAGTAGGAGCATGGACGAGTAGGAGCCGTCTTGCTCAGCCCTGCGCAATTATGACACGCGTCTTGCTGAGCGTGTAACACGACAAGACGCGCTCCATAATTGCGCAGATCTGAGCAAGACGGCTCCTAGTCAAACGAGGCTACTGCCTTTTCTAGTGACAAAGCCGACTGCCATTAAGCTAGAGTAGAATCAGAAGCAACTCAGCTTTTGGATGCTTACTGTTATTAACAGTCATATTGTTCTTAGTACAGAGAAACAACAGATAAAACGTGAAAAATATAAAACGCCAGGCCCTATGAAAAAAGCATGCTATACTATCATTTATTGAGATAAGCTTGCAATGGATTGTGGGATTAGGAGTGATTTTATGTCCAGAAAATAATATGTACACAATGTTTTATAGAGAGGAGTACTGGGGTAGCTGGTTGGCCTTGTTTCCATAGTTAAAGCAAAAGAACATTTTCAAATTAGGTTTTGAAGGAGAAATTAATTTTTTTGTGGGCAAATTAAGATAAAATAATAAAAGTAATAAAGAAATTAAAATATTCTTCGTTTACAGGAATGTTCTGTCGCATATGCCGCCATCATAAGCAGGCTGTAAAGAGAGGATCACCCCAAAGGGTGTTCATTGAGGTCCCCTCTAAGATGTTTAGAAAGGATGTCTTGGATGGCCATTTGAGGTCAGAACATCACAGTGCAGCGTGTCAGGCCCACACAGCTTTGGTTAAAGGTAAGATGTAATCTAATGATTTGATTTCAGTGAAATAATTGAACAATTAGACTTTAATCACATTAATGTGAAACTGATGTGTAAGGGCTTATTTTGCTCTTTGTCCAGGTCACTCTGTCACAGCAGCTTTCGAGCCTGTGGTCGTTATTGAGCATGAGGCTGTGGTGGGTGCTTTCAAGTGTCTGTACTGGCTGGTAAAACACGAAATTGCCCACCACACTAACTATCCAGCTCTGCTTGAGCTAGCTGAGCTGCTGGGTTGTGACTACTTTGCCAAACTGAAGGTAACTGTATGCTATTAACTGGTAAACTGTCAACTGTAATAAGACTTTTTTAATTTTTGTATTTTTCTATATTACTTTTATTTTCAAAGATAGGGAAATCCACCAACTATAGGTCCCACCGCATGGTTGATGAAATGCTGGAAATACTGGCTGGTGTTATAGAAGCACCAATCCTGCAGGACATTAGAAACTCCCAGGCTGTCGGGATCGAACTGGATGAGAGCACTGATGTTGCTGTGATTAAACAGCTGGACGTACATGTTCGGTAAAAAGATAAATGTTTTCTTGTAACAATAATTTAACATAGTTTGAAAAATATATTGCAAGATCAAGCTATGTGTATTTATTTAATTTTAAACTATTTTCTTTTAGATACCTTGATAAAGAGGGAGTTCTTTTTAGTCAGTTTTTGGATTTGGTTCCCCTTCCTGATGGGAAGGCTGACACCATTGTGACTGCCATCCATAGCATCCTTGTTCAGAAGGGCATTCCCAAGGACAACATATTTGGTCTTGGGACGGACGGTGCAGCAGTCATGACAGGTAACGTGAAATATATTGTGTTTTTTGTATTTATACCCTAAAATCTTTTTTCTTTTTAAAAATAGGACGCCATAATGGAGTGGCAAAACAACTCTGCGACACCATGCCATGGCTAGTCACTGTGCACTGTGCTGCCCATCGTTTGGCTCTGGTCTGCAGAGATGCCTCAGAGAAAACAGCCTACATGAGGACTTTCAGGGATCACCTGCAGCATCTTCACCTGTATTTTTGTAACAGCAGCAACAGGACAGAAGTGTTGAAGGCAGCAGCCACAACACTTGGCATCGCAAATCTGAAAGTTAAGGTAAGACAAACCTTAATTTTTACAAGGAGGAAATATTACAGAAAATGTTTCATTGCGCCAGATATTTTATAATATTTTCCCTGCAATAATTTATAGGAGGTCAAGGACACACGCTGGCTTTCTCAGCACCAGGCAGTGGCAAACCTGCGGAGAAATCTCCCTGCAGTGCTGACGGCCCTTGCAGAGGAGGTACAACACAATAAGTGCCCTGTGGCAAAAGGACTCTACTCCTTCTGTGCCACTTATCGTTTTGTAGCTGCACTGTACCTTCAGGCTGATGTGCTTCCTCATCTGGCGAGATTGTCAAAGATCTTCCAGAAGGAGGACGTTAATTTCCTCGCTGTGAAAGACCAGGTTAGATTATCCACTCTCCTTGTTATAACTTTTTTTAATCCAAACAAATGATTTGATATTTTAAGATTTTAAATTGTGCAGTTGTCACACTGCATACTAAATGTAATTTTGTTTTTCCTCAGGTACCAGTCACAATTGCCTCAATCCAAAGGATTAAGGAGGCAGGTCACAACCAACCTCCTGGCTCAGCCCTGGCCACACTCCACCATGACCTGAATGATCCCAGGGGGCTGGGAATGTTTAATATCAGGGCTGAAGAGGAGAGAGAGAGGAGAGGGCAGCAGTCCTCTGACTGCAGTGACCAGCAAACATTTTGGGGTCGATATTGCACTCAGGTATTTATGTTTTATTTTTATTTATATTAGCTAATTGCAACCTGACAGATACAACTATTTTGTACCACAATTATCATAGGATAACAAGTTTTTTTTTTTAACAAACTAGGTGATGGAGCCATATCTGCAGCAACTTGTTGAACAGTTGAACGGGCGTTTCCAGGAACTCCACATCCTTGGGGCATTCAGTGTGCTGAGCCCACAAGCAGCCAGGATGCTGGATCAGAATGTGCCTGTGAGCCAACTGAAGACTCTTGCAAAGAAGTTCCACCCAATGGATGAGCAGACACTGCTGGAAGAGTGGTCTTCATTCAGAGAACAACTAACTACTGGCATGCTGAAGGTGAAATATTTTTTAAAGAGCTAGCTTTGTCCCTTATCAAATTTCATCTTATATTAATGTTCCTTGTCAACTGCTCTATCAAACTATAGGACATTAAGAACCAGATGGATGTGATGAAGGAGCTGACATCACAGTACGATGAGCTCAGTCAGCTCTACCCCTGTCTGAGCAAGCTTGCTGCAATTGGGCTCACTATTCCGCTCAGCAGTGTTAACTGTGAGCGAGATTTCTCAACGATGAACAGGGTAAGTAACACAACTCATTAATAATTTAGCAAAGTAATTTCTACCTTTAGTCAAAATTTCAAAATCTAATGAACAAAGACAAAAACAAATCTTCACTTTTGGTAGGTGAAAACTGACCTCAGGAACAGGCTGCAGGGAGAGCACTTGGGGGACTGCCTGAAAATATCCATTAATGGGCCGTCTGTGGGAAACTTCCCATACCAAGAGGCCATGGAGCAATTCTTCCAAAAGCCTAGAAAGATAAAGTGTAGCAACCAGCCATGCTCACTGTGTTCATAATAAAATAAGTGTATTGTAAATAAAATGTGTTTATTGTTAATAATGTGTTTATTGAATCATTATCAACTTGGGATGGCTAAGCAAGTGTTTTATATGGAAATAACCAACAAATACTCTAGCATCCCGTGAAAAATGTATAACAAAAATCCCTATCAGCTCTTACCACCGGGCCTAAAAAAAATTCTAGGGGAAACACTGTATGTGTATGTTGTAAATGTAGATATACTATAATAATCAATAATCTTTAATTTACTTTTCCAAGTTTTAAACAGCAGTTTTATCTGTTCAACGTCACCATACCCGATCAGCTGTTGCAGACACAGCTTTCAAAGTTATGGGCTCATTAACCACCAGACTCAAAACACAACACCAAAATGTTTTCAGAGCAATCTCTGGATACCTAAACCTAACTTCTCTCTCCGTCTGACTGCTATATTTTCAACAATTAGTCTACCAACTTCCCTTCCAGATTCAGCAATAGATTCAGCATTGGACCTTCAGCTGCCTCCCCCAGACGCTTCAATCTCAAATCTCCCTGATGATCAAGTCCATGGACTCGCACCGTCTCTGTGCCTCCCTTCAACCAGCAACCTCTACCCTAGACTGAAAGTCCCGGAGAGACTGATATTGGCCCATCGGGACATGGTGACTCGGTCCGCTTATTTTGCCGTTTCCATTGCCAAAAGTTGGGAAGGGTCGCAAAATAAGCGAGCTGAGCCACTCCTATTTCAGTACTCCTCTGTTGGGGTGCCAGCCGTCTGAAAGGGTGCCGAAAAGGTGGAGCCACACACTGCCGTCCGCTGATTGGTCGAAAGAATAATTTCCGTGTCAAACCGCTGTGTGTAGTCACCTCGGCAAGAGTGAAGAGAGTCTTGTGTTTAGCGAGAAATGTTGGTACAGCACTGCTAATTTCTTTGTGTTTTTCCTCTTCATTAAATGTATCAGTGGGCTACAATGTCACCATAGTTACGTAGCTGCCACGGCCAGCGATGTTCGGTTCGCTCACTGTGCCTGTCGGCTCGCCCCGATCCGTCTCTGTGCATTTTTCCCGGCGTAAAACACACACGAGGGGAATAAATAAAGGAGTGGCTGGTTTGACCAAGCAAAAACGAGAAAAGGCTGCTTTGACCGCAGTCGTTCCACACACGACCCAATACCTTGACCTATATGATCTGGCGGTGGCTCTTGCCGTCCAGCCTAAACCCCGCCTACCTAAAGGATAGGGTCAGAGGTGGAGACGCTCGACAGATCTAGCGTAAGCGAGCTGTCCCGGCCTGAGAAATTAGGCATAAGACTTCAGGGTCCGAATCTCCCCGAAGTATGCACAGAAAACAGCTACCACTTTTTAAGAAACCTTTGGGAATCATAAAAAAAAAAACTTGACAGGAGAATGTGCAGTCCTCCACATACACTGTGACCCCGGCATACGCACAGAAATGGGATAAATGAGAAACGGCAGCGCCAGTTGCAGAACAGTTAAACACGAGACACTGTGTTTGTCTAAAATTGACCCGAATATAACAATGTGTCATATACAGTATCTCACAAAAGTGAGTACACCCCTCACATTTCTTCAAATATTTCATTATATCTTTTCATGGGACAACACTTAAGAAATGACACTTTGATATAATGTAAAGTAGTCAGTGTACAGCTTTTATAACAGTGTATATTTACTGTCCCCTCAAAATAACTCAACAAAGCCATTAATGTCTAAAGTGCTGGCAACAAAAGTGAGTACACCCCTAAGTGAAATTGTCCAAATCGGGCCCAAAGTGTCAATATTTTGTGTGGCCACAATTATTTTCCAGCACTGCCTTAACCCTCGTGGGCATGGAGTTCACCAGAGATTCACAGGTTGCCACTGGAATCCTGTACCACTCATTCATGACGACATCACGGAGCTAGTGGTTATTAGAGACACCTTCCGTTTGAGGATGCCCCACAGATGCTCAATAGGGTTTAGGTCTGGAGACATGCTTGGCCAGTCCATAACCTTTACCCTCAGCTTCTTTAGCAAGGCAGTGGTCATTTTGGAGGTGTGTTTGGGGTCGTTATCATGTTGGAATACCGCCCTGCGACCCAGTTCCCAAAGTGAGGGGATCATGCTCTGCTTCAATATGTGCAGAGCACATGTTGGCATTCAATGAACTGTAGTTCCCCAGTGCTGGCAGCACTCATGCAGCCCCAGACCATGACACTCCCACCACCATGCTTGACTGTAGGCAAGACACACTTGTCTTTGTACTCCTCACCTAGTTGCCACCACACACACACTTGACACCATCTGAACCAAATAGGTTTATCTTGGTCTCATCAGACCACAGAGATGGTTCCAGTGATCCATGTCCTTAGTCTGCTCGTCTTCAGCAAACTGTTTGCTGGCTTTCTTGTGCATCATTTTTAGAATAGGTTTCCTTTTGGGATGACAGCCATGCAGACCAGTATGATGCAGTGTGCTGCGTATGGTCTGAGCACTGACAGGTTGACCCCCACCCCTTCAAGCCCTTCAGCAATGCTGGCAGCACTCATAGGCCTATTTTCCAAAGCCAACCTCTGGATATGACGCTGAGCACGTGCACTCAACCTTTGTAAACTGGGCTGCAGGGCAGTATTCCAACATGATAACGACCCCAAACACACCTCCAAGACGACCACTGCCTTGCTAAAGAAGCTGAGGGTAAAGGTGATGGACAGGCCAAACATAAACCCTGTTGAGCATCTGTGGGGCATCCTCAAATGGAAGATGGAGGACCATAAGGTCTCTAATATCCAACAGCTCCGTGATGTTGTCATGAATGAATAGAAGAGGATTCCAGTGGCAACCTGTGAAGCTCTGGTGAACTCCATGCCCAAAAGGGCTAACCAGCGCTGGAAAATAATGGTGGCCACACAAAATATTGACACTTTGGGCCCAATTTGGACATTTTCACTTAGGGGTGTACTCACTTTTGTTGCCAGCACTTTAGACATTAATGGCTGTGTGTTGAGTTATTTTGAGGGGACAGTAAATGTACACAGTTATAAAAGCTGTACACTGACTACTTTACATTATATCAAAGTGTCATTTCTTAAGTGTTGTCCCATGAAAAGATATAATGAAATATTTGAAGAAATGTGAGGGGTGTACTCACTTTTGTGAGATACTGTATATGGAATTCCTTTGCAAATACAGATAGTCATACTTACAATGAATTAAGAAATGCCCGATTGATTTCTCCATGGAGTGAGAAAGAAAGATTTGGCATCATGAATAGGCTACGACTGGAAATATGTCCTTGCAGAAGAACCATTGAAATATTATCTGTTATTATTAAAAGGGGTATAATACGGTATCTATCTATTGCCTGGAGGGACCATAATTACCCTCAATACTGACTCTTGGTGTACTCACTGTCTTGTCCCACCTCGTGTCCAAACAGCTGGGAAATGTGAGGAGGTTGCTGAAGCTGAGTCTGCTGCAGGGCCTGCTGGTTCTGGTGCTGCAGAGTCTGCTGCTGCTGCATATGTTGCTGTTGTTGGAGGAAATGCTGCTGCTGCTGTTGAAGATGCTGTTGATGCAACTGCTGCTGATTGTGCTGTTGCTGCTGTAACATCTGCATGCGTTGCTGTTGTTGAAACTGCTGGAGCTGTTGCTGCAGTGCCTGTTGCTGTTGCAGCTGTTGTAAACCAGGTCGTAGTAGCTGCTGGGGACGCAGCTGCTGCTGGGAGAACGCATGCTGCGGCTGCGGAAACATCTGCTGCTGGTGCAGTTGCTGCTGCTGTACAAACTGTTGCTGCTGTTGGGGTAACTGCGAGAACCCTTGTTGTTGTGCAACCTGTGACTGTTGTTGTTGTTGTTGCTGTTGGTGATGAAGCTGCATCATCTGATGCTGCTGCTGGAGGTGCATCATGGAATGCTGTGGTTGCTGTGGTAGCTGTTGTTGTTGCTGCGGGGTTGTTGCCTGGTGTGACTGTTGCTGTTGCAGTAACTGTTGCTGCTGCTGCTGCTGCTCTGCTGCCAGGGGCTGGTTGGCCAGTTTGGACTGATTGAACAGAAGAGGATTAGCACTGTTAGGGGTCTGATTGGTCTGCTGGTCCAAGGGCTTTGTCTGATTGGCTGCCATATTCTGGATTATCTGCAACAGAGGAGGGCAATGGAAATAAAATAAACATAGAGAAAGCACTGATAAACACGATATCAATGCTTTCTCTCCATATAATTCAATATTTTCATCTTGATGTTCTCCCTTATCTGTATTTAGAAATATTGGCCAGGAGAAGGTTCCAGTGCTGTTGACATTGTGCCTGGTTTCGGAAGTTAAGAAGTCTTCTCCCTCTGCCCTCAATGACTATAGACCGGTTGCACTAACATCCCACTCATGGGCTTCTGCAAACTGCCACAATTATCCTTGCCTCAATTTGTTTCTCAGCATCTGTACATCAGAAAGTTTTTCCCAATACACTCAAACTACACCCTTCTCCACTCCCTCCCCTGGAAAGATTGGATCATAACCTGGTGCACCTCTTCCCTTGTACAAACCCCTGGTTCAAAGGCAGCCAGCTGTGATGTACAGGTGAAACTCATATAATTAGAATATCAAGGAAAATGAATTGGAATTGAGGCCAGAATTCATGCGAAAGGGGCCCAAACTAAGTACTGAGTACATATGCATGGTTATACTTTATAGAGGGCCGACAAGAACTGTATTAAAAATCCCTTTTTTTATAGATTTTTTTGTAATATTCAAATTTTCGGAGATTTCATAAACTGTAAGCCATTATAACCAAAATTATAACAAATAAAGGCTTGAAATATCTCACTTTGCATGTAATGAGTCTGTATAATATATTCTTTTCTCCTTTTAAGTTGAATTACTGAAATAAATGAACTTTTGCATGATATTCAAATCTTTCGAGTATACCTGTATACCATGAGGTCGAGGAGGCTCTGAAAGACAACTTGTTTTGAGACAACTATGTGGGAAATACTGGTTGGTGATCACGGGGAGGCCACCTTGACAGCCTCACACACACACAACCACTGACTATATCAACGTTTGTATGGTGAACACAGTACCCATCAGGGGCCGTATCATCATAAAACATTTTAAGGCTAAGAGTAGGTCCTAACGTGCTGATTAAGGAGTAACTCTCAAAAATAAGGGGCGTTTCACTCCTAATTTTAGGACTACTAACTTTTTAGGATAAGTGTAATTCACAAAGCATTTTAGCGCTAAAACTAGCTCCTAAATCTATGAAAAGCTAGGAGTCCTCAAAAGTCACTAAGAGTAAATCACAGACAACCATTTGATGGCATTTTGGAGAGATGTAATGCTAGTGAGCTTTACAAAAGGTGTAGCTGTTGCTGAAAGGGTACTTTAAATAGGGTAAATAAATATCAATAAATAAGTTCATGATGAGCAAGGTTATACAATATTATTACAAATGTGTGATTAAACCCCCTGGTGAGAATGTGTATTCTGTCAATTTTGTTGCAAGGCGGAACAATTGTTGTAACGTTACCCCCCCTACGGACTGATGAGATGAGAGAACATACAAGGAAGTTGGAGCTGTAAACACGTTGTCTTTAGCTCATCGTATGATTTCCAAGTTATATGCATTGTATTATAAGTAAATTCAAACAAATCTCTGTTAGAACCTCTTTTCGTTACAAGCAGCCAACGAGGTATTGTATTTTTGTGATTTCATTTCTTTATTAGTGTTTATTGATGCGAACTATTATCTGACGTACTGTATTGTACTGTGTTTAAGTTCTCACGGCGTGGATGGTGTGTACAGCAAGAAGAAAGGCATCAATAAACGCCCGTTTGACAAAAAAGAACCGTTCCTGTGTTGCCGTGTATCGAAAGGAGTTACAGTGAGAACTCGACTGCCTCCGCGGGTAGGAGAGACACGGGACCATACGGTGGAAGAAGACGACAGAAGCAAGTTCAACGAACATTGATAGCTAAGTTTCCATTCATGCTAGCGCATCTCGAAGACGTAGGTTAGCCTGCCTGTCAATCAAGTCGATTTCCAGGACAAAGAAGCCTCGCCAAAGCCGAGTGGTGGGAGAAGAAGTTCCTGGAATTTACAAGGACTCAGGTTATCGCTTTGCAAACGGTGCTTTGTATGAAGGTTTCAAACTAGTATTATGTTCATTTGCTGATATTGTCTAACTGTATGTGTTTAACTGCAAATTAGTCCAACTGCAGACTAAGAAGGCTTTAGTTTCAAACGGTGCAACAGCATAATTCAAAAGGAAGATTGTGTAATTTTGATTTATTGTGCCAGGTGTAAAAGGCATTCTTAAGTTAAAGAAATATTTGCATATTTCTGTTTATTAAGCCAGATTTATAAGGCATTTTTGAGTTTGGTCAAGACTTGTTCATTTTCTGTTTATTAAGCAAAAGGCATTTTAAGTTGAATTTATAAGTCTATGGGAGATTCAATGTACCAAAATTAAGTGATTATCAAAATAGGCCCAAGTAACTTCCTCTTAGTAACAACTTTCTGCACAAGCCTGTAGGAAGCATTTGCAGTATTAGCAAGTAAACAGTAGGCTATTCAAGTCAAAAAATAGCCTAGGCTAAATAGGCCTAACTTAAAGGACTAGGTATTTCAAATAATTTAGAACTACTACCAAATTAGTTTAATTAATCTTCTCAACACATTGTCAATTGACAAGCCTCATTATTTCAATATGTCAGATTCAAACACAAGCTCACACATTACCGAACAACATACAGACAAACCAGCTCAGCCCGAGGTTGATGCCCAAGCTGTAGAAGGAGAAGACACTGTGCGAAGAAGCAAAAGAACTCGAACCTTGACGGAAAAAGGGAAAGAGCTTCAAGAAGAAAAATCAAAAGGCATTCATCGCAGATACAGGATTGCTTATGAGAAATGGAAGTGTAACGCAAAGGTAACTAAAGAGTTGATGAGTGATGAAATCTCAGAGGAAGAATTAAACAACTTGATTGATAATCTGCAGGCCACATGCACTGACGTTAAGACAACATATGAAGAACTCCGTCAAATACAAGCTCCTGATGCAGACGTGCGACGTAAAGTGGATGCATGTGTAGCGATGTCTGAGTTCATGATTAAAAGAGCACAACAACTTGTTGACGGCGATGCTGCAGTGAATGAGGAGCAATGGCCAGACGTCGGCTCCATTTTCAATTCATCAAGTCCATCATTAAAGTCCCTATACCTCCGCTCAGAACACAACACTCAGTTGAGTAATCATTCAGTCAAGAGAGTTGAGGCTGTAGCTGAAGCAGCTGCTGCCAAAGAAATTTTGTCAGTGCTAGAGGAGCAGGACAAGGAAGTCGCTGAACTTCAAAGATTAGAAGCTGAAGAAAAGCTACGCGCTGCACAGTTTGAGGCTGAAGAGAAGCTACGCACTGCACAATTTGAGGCCGAATTGCTAGCTAGACAACAGGCAATGAAAAATCAACTCCGAAAGCTTGAACGCCTAGAAGAAGTAAAAAGGCTGAACGCAGCCACAGCCCGAGTCAAGGTGTACGATGGACACAGTGACAAGTCCGAAGTAGGTAGCCTACCACATTATGTCAAACTACCATATCATTCACAAACCCTCAAAGCATCAAGCCCTGCATTCATTCTTCAACAAACTCAAGTACAAAGTCATTATCGCCCCGACGTTCAATCAGTCGCACAAGTTCCACCAAAGGTGCAGGCACATGGTCCTGATTTAGCAACTGCTCTCGCTGAAGCCATGAGTGCTAATCGTCTCCCAATACCTGAACCTACAGTATACATGGGAGATCCCATAAAGTACAACGACTGGAAATTGTCATTTCAAATACTAATTGACCGAAAAGGCATTCCAAAAAATGAGAAACTCTACTACTTGAGAAAGTATCTAAGCGGTGCTGCGAAGAAAGCTGTTGAAGGACTCTTCCTGATCGGCACAGAGGCAGCGTACGACACTGCATGGGAGCTGCTAGAGAAGCGCTTTGGAGACCCTTTCGTAATCGGGAAGTCCTTCAGAGACAAGCTCCATGCGTGGCCAAAGGTAAACTCTAAAGACGGATGCGAACTCAGAGAACTTGCAGATTTCCTCCAGAGCTGTGAGGCTGCAATACCTCATATTAAGACGCTAGAGATTCTCAACGACTGCACTGAAAGTCAGAAGATCTTGTCAAAGCTCCCAGACTGGCTTGTGTCGAGATGGAATCGTAAAGCCATGGAAGCAAGACAAGCAAAGGCTGAATATCCTTCTTTCAAAGAGTTGGTGAACTTCTTATCAAAGGAAGCAGACCTGGCGTGTGACCCAATATCCTCTGTCCAAGCACTCAAGAATACACAGAATGAGAAACCAAGGCAGACAAGGACTGAAACCATAAAGGCAAAAACATTGTCAACAAATACAACACAGAACACTGTCTCTTGTGTCTTCTGCAAGAAGTCTGGACATCGGCTGGAGAAGTGTTTTAAGTTTGTGGAAAAGACAGTCCCAATCGCATCAAATTCGTACAAGAAGAAAAACTCTGCTTCGGCTGTCTAAAGACCGGTCACCACTCCAGAAATTGTGAGGATAAGAGCAAGTGTGATACATGCAGACGAAGACATCCAACATGCTTGCATGACGACAACTTCCAAAGGAGTTCTCAAGCAAAGAAAGTGGAGCGCGACTCAAATAAGGCCAGAGGAACAGAGCAAACCCCTGCGACTGCCACTGCAACCACCAATAGAGTTGCCCAAGGCAATCAAGGCTCACACACATCCTCAATAGTACCAGTCTGGGTCTCCTCCACAAAACAGCCTGACCATGAGATCTTAACATATGCATTGCTGGATACGCAGAGTGACACGACATTCGTCCTTAACCAAGTTGCTCAAGAGCTCAACACGAAGAAAGAGAATGCCTGTCTGCGACTTTCCACAATGTCTTCAGTTTCTACAGTCATACCCTGTCAAAAACTGTACAACCTTCAAGTGAGAGGCTACAACATGGACAAAGTGATTTCACTACCACCTCTCTTTTCACGCGAGTTCATTCCTGCTGAGAGGTCGCACATTCCCACCTCAGAGACAGCTCAAAAATGGCCTCATCTTGAACCATTGGTCGGCAAGATTCCTCCACCATTGGACTGCCAAGTCGGCCTACTGATAGGTTACAACTGCCATCAAGCTCTTCTTCCCAGAGAAATCCTTTGCGGAGAAGAAGGCCATCCATATGGTCAACGGACCGACCTTGGATGGAGCATTGTAGGCTGTTCCAAGCCAGCTACTGAGTATGAAGATGCAATAGGTGTGAGCCATAGGGTCATTGTACGACAAGTGACTCCTGCCGCACAACCTCTAAGTCGACTCAAGGAAGAAGTACACTTTGTCTGCAGAAATCAGGTCAAAGAGCTGAATCCGTCGGAAATCATCAAAGCACTTGAAATGGATTTTGCAGATCATTCAACAGACGACAATCCAGTCTCTCAAGAGGATCTTCTCTTCATGTCAAGAGTGAAAGAGGGGATAAGACAGAAAGACGATGGGCACTATGAACTACCACTTCCGTTCAAGAAGGAGAAACCCAGTCTGCCAAATAACGAAAGATGTGCAGCTAACAGATTAGCAGCACTGGAGAGACGACTAAGAAAGAACGAACAGTACTACAATGACTATGTTCTATTCATGAATGACATCATTGCTCATGGAGACGCTGTCAAGGTCCCAGAGTCTGAATTCCACAAGCAACCAGCATGGTATATTCCGCACCACGGAGTCTACCACCCTCACAAACCAGGGAAGATACGAGTAGTCTTCGACTGTTCTGCACGTTTTCAAGATACATCGCTCAATGATCACCTCTTAACTGGACCAGACCTGACAAACGCTTTGGTTGGTGTGCTGATCCGATTCAGGAAGGGCCCAATCGCCATAATGTGTGACATTGAGAAGATGTTTCACCAATTCCACGTGGCAAGGGAACACCAGGACTACTTGAGGTTCCTCTGCAGGGCTCGACAATAAGGATTGCCCGACGTCCCGGGGCAAGTAAAATGCCATGTCGGGCCAGTAACTATGACAACTGGCATGCCCGACCGGGCAACTGGGAGGTTCCGCTGAAATTCCTGACAAAAAAAAAAAATCATATTTCTTATTTTATTTTTTTGAATCGCCAAATACACGTAGGCTAATCTATCTATGGTCTATTTTCATATTTAACTGGTGCTAATTATTACATTAACGCTAATTTGTGTGCGCGTATACTGTCTGCTACATTGCATCTCTCCTCTCCTCTCTGCTCAGTTTTGTGAAGGGGGGGCGGGGCTCCACTGCCGATACACACACACACGCAGACTCGGGCTCGGCGCAACACCGGTGAGCACACACACACCCAGTTAGAGAGGTAGAGAAGCGAACTACACGCAGTAGGTTGGTATGACAGAAAGTCCAAAAGCCAACGAGTACATTATAAATGGAGTGAAGTCGACCCCGACCGTCTGAAAAGCAGCGAAAATATCCGCGTTTTTTAAATGCATTATGCACCCAACGTGAATCTAGTAGTAGCGAGGATGCTAACGTTAGCTCTGCTGCTAGCAGCCTAGTAGCCTACCAGTTAATGTGCAGTTCAACACAAACATCAGCAACAGTTAACAGAGGAACATCTTTACAGCCTGCATAGATCTCAATAAATGGCCCAGAGGTGTCTGACTTCACATACCATGAGGCAGTGGAAGCTTAAAAGTAAGCTTCTGGAAAAGTGTTCAAAACAGCCTGTCCTGAGCCAAACTTTGAGATTTTGAATCAAATCACTCATACTCACATTAAAATAATAGCCTATAGTAAAAAATAAATAAAAAAAAAAACTTTAAAATAGATTGTTGTAGGCCTAAAAATGTTTTTGCAGAAAGAAGTTTTAAAGAATTGCTGTTGTAAAAGGAATAAGGTAAAACAAATAAAAATAAGTGCTGTTAAAGTTCTTCACATGATTTTTGTTTGCATAAAACATGTCTCGTTTGCAGTTATTGTCGGTTTAGAAACAAAAAAATTACAAATGTTCCAACTCAATGATTTGGGAACATGATTTGTTTATACATTGTCAATAAAAAGCAAATATAACAATTATTTGAACACGACTAATAGAAAAAAAAATTGTATAGGGGCCAGTAAAAATTGACTTCGGGCAAGTAGAATTCAGACCCACTTGCCTGACCGGGCAAGTGAAAAAAAACCTTAGCGTTGAGCCCTGCTCTGGTGGGATAAAGGTGATATGAACTCTAAACCCTCGGTGTACAAGATGCGCGTGCACTTGTTTGGGGCAGCTTCATCACCCGGCTGCTCCAACTTTGCCCTCAAGCACCTTGCCGCACAAGGCCGCGGACACTACAAAGAAGAGACAATAAGGTTCATCCAAAGAAGTTTTTACGTCGACGATGGCTTAACAAGTGTTTCTACAACCACAGAGGCAATTAGCCTGATCAAAGAGTCAAGAGCCCTATGCAGAACGGGAAACTTGAGACTACACAAGTTTGTGTCAAACAGTAAGGATGTTATCAACTCAGTGCCACCAACAGAATGTACCCAAGTCAAGGATCAAGACATGGCACTAGGAGAACACATCGAACGAGCCCTTGGTGTCCAGTGGTGTGTTGAAGCAGACGAGTTTCAATTCAGGATCCTCGTGAAGGACAAACCACTTACTAGAAGAGGAGTGCTCTCAACTGTCGCCTCTGTCTTCGACCCACTTGGCTTTGTGGCGCCATTCATACTGCTCGGTAAGCAGATTCTTCAAACACTGTGCAGCGAGAAGGTAACCTGGGACGAAGCGCTTCCAGAACACGTCCGCCCACGGTGGGAGTCATGGCTGAGAGACTTACCTGAGCTGGCATCTTTGAAAATCCCAAGAAGTTACTTACCTGATGAATCCGGGAAGACTTCAAAATATGAACTACACAACTTTTCAGACGCAAGTCGCATAGGCTACGGTGCCTGTTCGTACCTTCGAGTCACAAGTGAAACCGGGCAGGTCAGCTGTTCACTCATCATGGGAAAGTCGAGGGTCGCCCCCACGAAACTGACCACAATCCCAAGACTCGAACTATCATCTGCAGTAACCTCTGTGCGCAGTGGTGACTTCATCAGAGGAGAGCTGGAAATAGAAGCTCTGCCAGAGTACTACTGGACCGACTCAAAGGTAGTGCTAGGCTATGTGAATAATGATGCCAAGAGATTCCATACATTCGGTGCGAACCGCATACAGCGAATCAAATCAAGTACCGACTCTGCACAATGGCACCATGTCCGCTCCGAAGACAACCCAGCAGACCTGGCGTCTAGAGGAGCCAGTGCAGCCCAATTGAAGGACTCCTGTTGGTTGAAGGACCAGACTTCCTTTGGCAACCAAATCTGTCAATCAAAGAACCAATAGTAGAAATGGATGACGCTGACCCAGAACTGCGGAAAGCCTGTGTTCATACTGTCAAAGTCGAAATCAAAAACCCATTGCTCAGCCGTCTAAGTAAGTTCTCAGATTGGTCAAGAGCTGTGAAGGCTGTCGCCAGACTAAAGAAATACGTCAGGAAACGTAGTGGAGGTCAAGTAGGGACCGGCAAAACTACAAACCTGGAAGAGAGACGCGAAGCAGAGCTGTTCATCATCAAGCTTACACAAGAGGAAGCCTTTGCTGATGAACTAAAGAAAATCAAATGCAATGGAGCTGAAAAACTCTGCAAGCGCAACAAGCTCTACCGACTGAATGCTTACCTCGATGTGAATGATATCCTCAGGGTGGGAGGACGGTTGTCTCAGTCAGCTCTGCATCACGATGTGAAGCACCCAGCAATACTGCCACGGAAAGCACACGTGTCAGACCTGATTGTCAAGTATCACCACGAACGTGTACACCACCAAGGAAGAGGGATGACAATGAATGAGATACGCGCAAATGGAATATGGATTCTTGGATGCGGAAGCGTCGTCTCCTCTCACATCTACAAGTGCGTCCCATGCAGAAAGTATAGGAGAACCACAGAAGTTCAACAAATGGCAGATCTCCCAGAAGAGAGAACTCTGACAAGTCCTCCATTTACCTACTGTGGACTCGACTGCTTTGGTCCATTCCTTGTGAAAGAAGGAAGAAAAGAACTTAAACGATATGGGTTGATCTTTACCTGCTTATGCTCTAGAGCAGTGCATATAGAGACCCTAGACGACATGACCACTGATGCGTTCATTAACGCTCTCAGAACATTCATAGCCATCAGAGGCCCCGTGCGACAACTGAGGTGTGATCGGGGGACAAATTTTATGGGTGCTAGAAGAGAGTTTGCAGAGCTACTCAAGAGCATGGATCAAGAGCGCCAAAGGGAAATCGGTTGTGAATTCATTGTGAACATCCCATCAGCAAGTCATATGGGTGGAGTCTGGGAGCGCCAAATTCGAACAATTAGAAGCATCCTGACGACCATGCTTGACAAGTGGGCAAACAGACTTGATACCACAAGCTTAAAGACGCTCATGTACGAAACAATGGCCATTATCAACAGCCGACCTTTGAGTGTTGAACATCTTCACGACCCGACGGCTCCAGAGCCTCTTACGCCAAACCATATTCTCACCATGAAATCTGCAGTCATACTGCCACCGCCTGGACAGTTCTGTAAAGAGGATCTGTATCTGCACAAGAGATGGAGAAAGGTGCAGTTCTTGACAAATGAATTCTGGCAAAGATGGAAACGGGAATATCTGCTGAACCAACAACAACGTCAGAAATGGCACGGACCATCAAGGAACTCACAAGTGAACGACATTGTTATCCTCAAGGACGAGTGCGCTCCAAGAAATGAATGGAAGCTCGCAAGAGTAATCGAAGCTCAGCCTGGAAGAGATGGCAAAGTGCGCAAGCTGAAGCTGGTGCTCAGCGAGACTTCTGTCGACAAGGGCAAACCTCACACAAGACTGATTCATTTAGAAAGACCTATTCATAAAATAGTAACATTAGTAGAAGCCGTTTAAGACGCACACATACACACAGTCAGGCACACATGCGTACAGATACTTGAAACTAGTAAAAAAAAAAAAAAAAAAGGAAATCCCGCATTTCAGGTCAATGAGTGATTTGGTGGGAGTGTAGCTGTTGCTGAAAGGGTACTTTAAATAGGGTAAATAAATATCAATAAATAAGTTCATGATGAGCAAGGTTATACAATATTATTACAAATGTGTGATTAAACCCCCTGGTGAGAATGTGTATTCTGTCAATTTTGTTGCAAGGCGGAACAATTGTTGTAACGTTACCCCCCCTACGGACTGATGAGATGAGAGAACATACAAGGAAGTTGGAGCTGTAAACACGTTGTCTTTAGCTCATCGTATGATTTCCAAGTTATATGCATTGTATTATAAGTAAATTCAAACAAATCTCTGTTAGAACCTCTTTTCGTTACAAGCAGCCAACGAGGTATTGTATTTTTGTGATTTCATTTCTTTATTAGTGTTTATTGATGCGAACTATTATCTGACGTACTGTATTGTACTGTGTTTAAGTTCTCACGGCGTGGATGGTGTGTACAGCAAGAAGAAAGGCATCAATAAACGCCCGTTTGACAAAAAAGAACCGTTCCTGTGTTGCCGTGTATCGAAAGGAGTTACAAAAGGTACCTTAATAACTGTAAGGGTTTAATGATCTTAGTAAAGCTATATTTAGAAAGTATAGACACATTTATATTTATATAAAAAAAATATTTATTAAGTTCCTTTTCCTGCAGTTGCTTTGGGTTTACGACGCACTGAAAGTTACTGTTGGCGTCACGTTTGGGTTTAATTTGTTACTAGAGTAGGCCTATATGTGGCGCTTCGCAGCATATCCTCCGTTCCACAGGTCCGCTACTGTATAGTTGCACGTCTCGCCTTTTTCCTTCCGCATGCACTTTACGATTTTGCCGGCTGTTGTTTCTAAATTGTGAATTTCCTGGTTTGTCGCTGTCTAACTATTGCTGCATAGTCCGCCGTTGAGAGAAATACAGTGAAAGTGCATGCAGCTGTTCAATGAGGATATTTTTTCCGATCACTGATCATTGTAAAATTGAAAATGAATAGACCTATGTGGTGCTATTGTAGGTTAATTGTGAACGAATGTGTGGGAAACCCTGCAGTATCTTGGTTTCATGTTAAATCAGTCACTCTTTACTTTAATACAGCGACACGATATGTATATCTCCCACAGTGTTTCTATAATAAATTCACTCTTAGCTCTCATTCCCTCTCAGCCAATCACTGTGGGCATAGAAGGTATGAACATGACATCATCCATAGCAACAGGGTCAACACCGCCCTTTAGTCTTAGCTTAGGAGTCCCTCCCATTCCTTAGTAAAAGTTGGTCTTATCAGCTTTGTGAATAGGTTTTAAGAAATTACTCCTTACTAAGAACTTTTAGTGCTCCTTAGGAGTACTCTTAGCGCTAAGATAAAATGTTTTGTGAATAAGGCCCCAGAACTGTATTGTGTTTCCCAGACAATAAGCTGTGAATTACTCCTGAAGGAGAATAAGATGGCTTTTAAGTCAGGAGACAGGTAGGCTGACCACTGTAAATGTATGTAATAATGTCTTAGGGCGCACTCACACTAGGGCCACTGTTCCGTGCCTTAGCTCATTTGCATACTAAAGTCTAGAACGTTTGGCTAGTGTGACCACGCCATCCGTATTCCAGCACGGAACACCCCCTTGGCCACAGCACACTTGGGAGAGGTGTGCCAGAGAGAACGGCACAGATGCTAATGAGATGACACGCGCACACACAAGGATACGAAACCTGAGCTGGATGACGTAGTCCATGCGCGACCCTTCTTCCCAACAATTATTGTAAACAATGGCGGCAAGAGGTTCACGAGTACGTTCCGGTGCGATCGTGAAGTGGAGAGTTTGCTAGAAATTTGGGCCGGCGTCAGTATTCAGTCACAGCCTTGGTTGCAGCTAGATAAGACCCACAAAAATTGGTGTTTGGGGCAATCCGCGACTACTGTTGTTCTCCATTGTTGTTCTACGAATTCCTGCAGCGAGTACGCTTGGTGATGCATCGTTGTATCGTATTAAGACATAATGGATTGGATTTATATAGCGCTTTTCAAGGCACTTAAAGACGCTTTACAGGGTTCCAGGTTCCATTCATTCACACACAGTCATACTGATGGTGGTAAACTACGATAGTAGCCACAGCTGCCCTGGGGCAGACTGACGGAAGCGTGGCTGCCATTCAGCGCCTACGGCCCCTCTGACTACCACCTCAAACATACAACAGTCATACACATTCACACGACACATGATGACGTATGTATGATGGAGCAATCGTGCCCGGGCCGTGGCCTTTGGGAGCAGTGTGAGGGGGAATCTTCCTGCAGCACGGAACAGGCAAACTTGCCTAGTGTGAGTGCGCCCTTAAAGACCTGAGAGAAACAGATCATCCTGCCTTCCACTCCGCCACTCACGTCCGACATCTCTTTCGTCGGTAATTTCGAGTTGTTTTATCTGGTTTTTGGTCTTATCTCCCCCGTTTTAGTTTCAAATATTTCTATTTGATTTAGTAAGGAACTATAATTTGGGGATTTTCGAGTTTTCTAAACAAAACAATTGTGTTTAAATTGGTGACCATTTTTCTATTTTACCACCGCCTGGTGGGCCGCTTTTGTGACTTGGCTGTTTCGGCTGTGGGCGTAGCACCTATAAGTATCTTTGAAACCACTATCAGTGTTTCCCCTACCATTATACAGGCCTGGCGGGCCCGCCAGGCCAACGGGACCCCCCGCCAGGCCAATAGCAGCCTGACTTCAAAAAAATCATTGATTCCGTAATAATCATTTGCGAGCGTCTGCGCGGCACTGTCGGTCTACCCCTCGTGTGCGCCTGTCTTTACAACCTCTCGTTTGATCATCCCATCAGCTGATCTGCGTATGTGTATGTGTTCTGCGCGGCGCGATGCGCGTGTGCATTCGGTGCACACTTGTTAGACACGGAAGCCAATGAGCAGGAGCATGACTAGCAAGCAAACGTTGAACTAGTGGCGAAAAATAAAACCAGCGCCTGCTCTATGGAGATATTAAGGACTCAGTAACAGGGACGTTGAACAGGAAAAAGTGCTGAGCAAAACTTAGAAAGTTAAAATCGCTACGTCGCCGTGGCAACACAACCAATCTGTATCAACAGCAGAGACAGCGCTGGAAAAACGACATGCACTCGTTTCAGTAGATTACAGAAGTGCCTCACTGCTACTGCCTTTGGCATTCTTCTCAGAAAAGCATTCATTTATTTTCAGGGGACATATTAATTAATTTATTGTTTTAACTGTTATCTTGAAAACAGAAGGCCATAGAAGGCCTACAAGCTTTATTTTTTTGTATTTTCAATGCTAGGCCTACTTTATTTTTATGTTTTAAATTGAGAAATAGGCTAGATGAAATATAATGGTCGGAATAGGGAAGTTGCCTTATGTAGCACACATGTTGATAGGCTAATCATGATGTGTAGCCTATGTTAATTAATTAATTTTCAACAAGGCTATTTGCATAAAAAATAAATAAATAAAACATTTCAGTAGGCTAGCTTCAAGGTGAGGTGATTCAGATTATTCCAGAAATGAGTACTAGACAGGACCTGTCTATATTAGATCTTAGTGTTTATTGTTTTTTTTTTTAAATCCACGTGTTTTTCTTCAATAGTTTACGTGGCTTGTGTCTCCAAATTATTGCAGAAAATAGTTATAGGCAGGACATATGACAGTTGTTTACAGAGCACAGAATTAAACAGATTTCGCCTCTCAAAGTGCACCAGATTGATGTATTTAACTTTAAAAGGATAAGGTTTCTTCTGCAGGGGGATGCCCCCAGACTCCCCTAGAAGGTCCATTCTCACCCAGCAGGATCTATCCTGATCTAAATCCTGTGAGAAACACCACATGTACAAACGTACTGATGAATGTGAAAGTATAACCCTATGCCCTCATTTTTAACGGGCTGTCAAAAGAGGCTCATCCCAAATGGGGTTCGTTTTGGTCAATTTCTTCTGGTGCGCATACTCTTTATCAGCTCTTACCACCGGGCCTAAAAAAAATTCTAGGGGAAACACTGACTATGTAAATAAATTATATTGTTGTTATAATATAAGTCATGAAATGTGGTTGTGCTTTTATTCAGGTAAAAGTCCCCTCAGTGACGGCAGATAGGGAAATCTGAGCTGGAGGAGTGTCGTAATAGATGTGTTGAGAGACTGTTTGGGAATTCTTACATGAGCGACGTTGGCAGGCCGACTGGATGGCTGAATGTCGGAGTTGTTGGTGATGTTACGGAGGGTTCTAGCAGCTGCGCTCCACCCAAGGATGCCGTCTGGAACTGATACACCTAAAAGGCAGAAAGAGGTGAAACCTTAAACAACAGGATACTGGGTAAGAAACACTTGTCAGCTTGATAAAGTGAATCAAAACAAATTTGTATGTACAGTACATGAATAAAAAAATTAAAAGTTGGAAGTTGTGTGATCTTTCTGAAAAAGTTTAATCTTTTCTGTTATTAACATATGAATATTTGATATTGACATTGTGTAAACTCAATCAATCCAGTGTTTCCCGCAGCGCTTTATGGCTAAGGTTGCACCTTATCTTCCAGCGCGGGGTGAATCTCCAAAACCTGAGGATCCTGGCCCGTGATCCGTGGACTAGTGGGCTACAAGCTCCAGCTCCAGCTCCTACCCGGATTGGTCTGGTAAATGCCAGATCGTTGTCTAACAAAACGTTTATACTACGTGATTTCTTCAGCTCCCGTTGCCTGGATTTTCTTTGTGTCACCGAGACATGGCTGGGTAATGGTGAGTCAAGTGCTCTTTCAGAACTTCTTCCCGTTGACTGTTGCTTTTTTAACTGTCCACGGAGTTCTGGCCGAGGAGGTGGAACAGCGGCTATGTTTAAAAATGTCTATAAATGTAGACAGCGCGTTCCGTCATTCTCTTCCTCGAGCTTTGAGTCTACAGTATTTGAGGTGGGTCGTTCTGACTCGGTGCTGTTCGCTGTCATCTACCGACCCCTGAAATACAATAAGGATTTTTTAAATGATTTCTCAGACTTTTTAGCTGGCATTATGTCTGTTCATGATCGTGTTCTTATTGTTGGTGAATTTAATATTCACGTGTGCTGTCCTGATAGGCCCCTTGTGAAGGATTTTTTATGCATTGTCGACTCTTTTAACCTGGTGCAGTCTGTGTCTGCTCCTACACATGAACGCGGACATACATTAGATCTTGTGCTTTCTTGTGGTTTGTCTGTGTTAAACCTCGAGATATGTGATATTGCTCTTTCTGATCATATGCCTGTGCTTTTTGAGGTCAGCTTCTCATGTGCTACAGTTAAAGCTCCCGCTCATGTTCGGTACTGTCGGAGCATTAACCCACTCACTGCCGGTCAGTTCTCTGCTGCATTTAAACAGTGTGTCGCAGTTAACCAGATGTCCTCTGATACAGAGGCACTAAATTCTTGGTTTCACTCCTCCTGCATAAACATCTTGGACTCTCTGGCACCAGTTAAACTTAAAAAACCTAAAGCTAAGCCTGAACCCTGAAAGACAAGCTGCAGGTGTCACATCAAATCTTAAAGGACTGCTGGCGTCACTATCAAAACACTGTAAAAGAAGCAAAAACGGAGCATCTGTCCAACATAATTTCATCAAATCGTCATAACCCGCGAGTATTGTTTAAAACCATTGACTCTGTTCTTAATGCCTCACAGACTGCCTGCTTGGAATCCTCCACTGAACTCTGCAATGATTTTCTTTCATTTTTTACTAATAAGGTCATCTCCACAAGAGCTCTGATCTCAAATGCTGCCTATGACCCCTCTGTCTCTGTCCCGTGTTCTGCTGCTCTTCATCAGTTCGAACCAGTGACTTTGCCCCTATTGGAGGAGGTGGTTGAAAAAAATCAAGCTTTCAGGTTCACCTTCTGATGCTATCCCCCCAAAACTTTTCAGAGAAGTCTTCTCCAGCATAGGGCAATCAGTTCTTAACATTATAAAACAGCAGCCTGTCCTCCGGTGTGGTCCCTACTAGTTTAAAACATGCAACAGTCCAGCCCCTCATTAAGAAACCTGGTCTTGATCGCTCAGTGTTGGCTAACTTCCGACCCATATCCAAGCTGCCCTTTCTATCTAAAATCTTGGAGAAAATTGTTCATAATCAGCTGAAGTCCTTTCTGGTTGAGCATCATTTGTTTGAGGTTTTCCAATCCGGTTTCAGAACCCTTCATAGCACTGAGTCAGCATTACTAAGAGTCTTTAATGATATTTTGCTGGCATCGGACTCCGGTGACTATGTGGTTTTAGTCTTACTTGATCTCACAGCTGCCTTTGATACAGTGGACTACAACATTTTATTGTCTCGTCTGCAACACCTTGTGGGTATCAATGACTCTGCTTTGGAATGGTTTCGGTCCTATCTGACAGACAGAACTTTTTGTGTAAATATTGCTGGCTCTACATCCTCCTCTGCTCCTTTGCTTTATGGGGTCCCACAGGGCTCAATTCTAGGGCCACTGCTCTTCTCCCTTATTTACTTCCCTGGGCTCCATTCTGAGAAAACATGGTATTTCCTACCACTGCTATGCGGATGATTCACAAATGTATGTACTAGGGATGCACCGAAATGAAAATTCTTGGCCGAGACCGAATAAAACTAAACGGTT
Organism: Ammodytes dubius; assembly: GCA_026122265.1. Classification (NCBI taxonomy): domain Eukaryota; kingdom Metazoa; phylum Chordata; class Actinopteri; order Uranoscopiformes; family Ammodytidae; genus Ammodytes; species Ammodytes dubius. Next base: position 2,857,116 of record CM047515.1, on the reverse strand, counting down.
GGCCAAAAGGCCGAAACCAAATACCGAAAGAGGCTTTTGCAGTTTTGTTTATTTATTTTTCCAATTCTTTCAACATTGCATACATGAACTCCCAAATGTTCTCCTCAAACATATCCTGCAACTAAAACGCAACCCTAAATAAATAAACAGTAAAACCTTCAAATCTAAGAGTAAAATTAAAGTTTTACTAGGAATTTAATTGTGAACCACTCATTGATTTGTACCTTGACTTATATGAGGATGAATCTACAAAAAGATCGACTTATTGCCTTTTTTCTTTTTTTTGCAGTGCAGTGCAGATTGAGTTGCTCTAAAAAAAAAAAGTGCACCACAGCTCCCACCCTAATGTTCAGACTTCAGTATTTGCATCAAAGCCCTAATGATCATAACAATGAGAGGCTTTAAACGATGTCCATGCTTAGGAGGTGATTGTAACTTTTTCGGCTGTAGACTGAAACTAACGGGGGAGGGGGCTCACTGGACATATTCTTTAGTCGCGCAGTCAGTTTGCCGACATAGCTCTGTGTATTCAGGCTCGAGAAATTCAAATCAGATCATAGGAGCCTTTCCCCCCCAACAGGGATATCTCCGGTTGTCATTTTAACCGTCAAACCAGAGTTTTTTTGCGCTGCGGCTCTCACCGGCGACGAGATGTCACTGTGAATGACACCGTTACCAACCGTCACTGAGTTTCACCGGGTGAATCGCTGCTTCGCTCGCGCAAGGCTTTTGTGTTTCTAGGTGATTTAACAACAGTCTTGGACTAGAGTTTTAACTTAATGCTGCATAAAGCATTGCACTGCGCCGTGTTATATCCAGTTTGAAAAAATGCTCCCACACTGGACTCTGACATTTTCATGCACGCACCTTTCAGACTGCTCCTGCTGCGCGCTCACGAAGAGACGTGGACTTGCATACACGGTTATGTCTCTCTTTACTACCATTTCCTGGTTTACAAGCGCGCAGCTCTTTTGAATAAATATTTCCTTATTGTCATTTAGATCGTACATTTTCGGTAATTTTGTTCGGCCTTTTAGCTGTTTCGGGCCGAAACCGAAAATGACTTATTCTGCCATTTTCGGCCTAACATTTTCGGTGGCCGAATGTTCGGTGCATCCCTAGTATGTACCGTTAAAGCGCAAGGATGATTAGTTGAACAAAACTAAAGACCAGGGTCAAACTCGCTTCAGCTGACGAGCTTTACGAGAAATAAGATAGATTTAACAGGGTTAAACTATTTTATTGTGGTCAGGGACCACGAAGATATCTTCACTGTCAGGGACAGATAAAGGCCAGGGGCCAAACTCGAGAAATAAGATAGATTTAACCGGGTTAAACTATTTTATTGTGGTCAGGGACCACAAAGATATCTTCACTGTCAGGGACAGATAAAGGCCAGGGGCCAAACTCGAGAAATAAGATAGATTTAACCGGGTTAAACTATTTTATTGTGGTCAGGGACCACAAAGATATCTTTACTGTCAGGGACAGCGCGTAGGATCCATAAAAAATATTTGGCAAAAATAGATCTAAAATTAAGAACGTTCTAAAATAGTTAAAATATTTTCAAGTACTAATTGTGTGTGGTTTATTTAAGGTCTCTGTGTCTTCTGTTGGATCTGTCCTCCACTGCATTCTCTAAAATTCAATATTATTGTAAAAAGGGAACAGTCCGTTTAAACAAAAAGGAGTTGGAAGTTGAATTTGACAGCTGTGCAAAGAATGTGTGATAAGAATGGGGACTCACTATACATGTGCATTGGTAAATTTATGGGAGGAATATGGTCTTTCCAGGAAATGTGAGCTTTAGTCTCATTAAGATAGAAAAGCTAAGTTAGCAATTATTTAAATTTTAGAGAAATAAAAGCTTTTTTTGTCAGGCCTTTGTTGCAAAGTGATTAGCTTAAAGGTAAAATAACTTTAACCAAAGTATGCTAAGCTCCTCACAGGACACATTATCCCAGACCTGGACTCTCGTCTCTGGCCAAGCAGAATCTCCTCTCTCACACCTCCGGTTGCAGACCAAAACCAGCTCAACGAACTAAAGCTGTATCCACATCTACACCTGGATCCAGCCCTGCATCTGCCAGATGAGTATTTTCCAACTACCTTATTCCATTTTAAATGGAGTCCAGTTCAATGTGACTGTCCTAAAGAAGAGATCCTTTTATGACAGAACTAATGTGAACTCTGTGACAAGGACAACCTCTGTATGGCCCAGCTGAAGGCCTATGGACACATGAAAAAGGCGGACGAAGAGGACCAGGAAGACGGGGCAGAGGCAGAGGCAGAGCCAGCAGATGTGGCTAAAACACCAGGAACATCAACATGGCTGATTCTGTGTTAGGACAACTTGCACTGGGCAGAGAATGTCCTGAACAACAACCAGAGAATGGACTGCAGGTGCAGTCCCAGGTGCAGACACGCAGTGAGAGAGTGGGAGACTGACTGGACGGAGAGGAGAGACAGAGAGGGGTCCACAGGGGTGAGATGCACCAAACACGCAGTGACTCACTGACCAGTAATATTATTATTATTAAATGCTTAATTTCCCCATCTGAATTGTCTACACCAGAATTGTTAGTGTCACGCTAGGTGATTACATTTTTGGCTAATTATGGTATAACATATCTAATTTGGTTTGATAGACAACTGAGTATTGTACTGTATCCAAGGTCTCTATGTTTACATTCCTATCTTTGTAGGTGAAAACTCCACAAGGACATTTACCCAAAACACGGCTATAGGCCGAGCAAGTGACTGCAGTGACTAAAGTGTTGGTTTAACCACAAGAGCATGTTTCCTTTATACACACACAATTACGAAACAATTATTTAATGATAGAAAAGTACTTCTAATATTGCGCTATAGCATAATTTGTGAGTAGAATTTTCTAAAAAATAACAGTGTGTAAGACGGGATGTTATTATTCCCAAGCCACACAATTTCCAAAAAGTTTTTAAATGACTTCAGAATTTTCAAAATTAGTTAAGCCTCTGCAGAGCAAACTTTTATACATGATCATGGACTGACTGACTAAGACTGACTGTTTAATTATTTTACAACCTTTTGCTAATTCACTCTTACTGCGTTCTCCTTACAGACAGAAAAATGCAAATAGATAACTATTTTCTCCCTCTCAGCAGAGCTGATAAGAGCTCAGGAGGATGTTCCCAAAACAACGTTTGTTTCTCGACAGCACGGCAACCCGTGTTTTGACCAAATTTAGTTTATCTTACACATGGGAGTAAGAGAAGGGGGGAAATAGGAATGAATAATTTACAAATAGCATCAATTTGTTTTATCAAAGCTTCAAAAAACTATTTTAAACTATTGTTAAAAGTATGTATTGTGTCCCTAACAGTGTTAAACATTGGATTCCTTTCAGAGAGAGAGAGAGACAGAGAGAGAAAGGGAGTGTGTGTGTGTGAGTGACTGTGTGTGCTGGTGTGGTTGAGTGACCGTGGGACACCAACATTGAGTGCCTGTGTGTGTGTCCGAGAGAGAGCGGGCAAGGATGAGCGTGCATGTGTGTCTGATTGCGTTTGACAGCCTGCATGTTTTTGTGAGAGAAGGAACGGAAAGCGTGCTAGTGTGTGTGTGGTGTGTGTGTGACTGACTGCATGCATGTGTGTGAGAGGAAGGGGAGATTGATAATCACTCTTTCAACAGGTAGAGCATCTGACCGCCAGAAGAAAGAAGATCTACATTGATAAAATGTTTAAATTTGATTAAATCCTGCGACCTAAAGCCACCATAGCGATACACAATAATACCCATTGTATTGTTTTGTTTTTTTCCTTTAGCTCACTTCACCTTTTATCTGGTTAAAATGTGTTCACACATTTGTTTAGAAAACTTTGATCTAGAATATGATGACACCTGGACACCAGGCCTTTGATTTATGCTAACCTTTAATTATATCCTGCAACTTAACATTACCCTTACGGTATATTAATCTACATTTAATAGTTAACATTAATTCTTTCTTGCAACATTTTATTTAGTTTTGTTTAGAATTATACTGCCATATAACATTACTTTTGATTTAAATCTTTTAAGCATAGCTGTTTAATTTTTTTGTTAAACAGAACTGTCTGAATTTTTTTTCCTCTTTAAAGCGGCAACGAGTAACATTTAAATATCTTTTAAACAGCCTCATGTTTCCTCTCATAATCATAAATTACCTTTAACAGCAAACGGGACCATCAGTGCAAAGAAAGACGTTTTTATATAGTTTTTATTACTGCTTTTGGTCTGGTCGCACACCCAGTCCGATTTTCGGTTCGCTCGTGCAGGCTCTATGGTCACATATCCGTATTGGTTGCAGATTTCAGTGTGGCGCTGCAACGTGATTTGAGAAGCCTATCCCTCCAGGTGAGGGAAGGGGAGCGGGAGCCTTGTTTGAGACAGTTATTTGTCGTGTAACGGGGCTGAACCATCAAAGAAAAAAAAGAGAATGCAATGAAGAAAAGCGAAAAGGGAGAGTGACTACGGGCGGGACGAGGACGTTGCCAAGCAACGTGTATACAATTTCACGAGAGCGAAACTAGACTGTGTTTACTCCTAAATGAATGAGCGGTTGGTACTAACACAACGTTTGCTTTGCTTCACCATCATCAGATAACCATTATCTGAAATAGTCATTATTTACATCAACAACACAAACACATTACCTCATCGTGATCCATACTAACTGCCGTCTCTCCTTCACTCGCTTTCTGTGAGGACACAGCTCCGTGAGAGAGAGAGTAGTTAGGTGACGCTGCTGCATCAACTCATTGCAATCAGGTGTGTGTGTGCCAGACTGGCATTAGTTGATGCAGTGTCAAAACCACTCTCACGGAGCCGAAAAGAGTCCTCACACTTTCAACACACGTACATGCACTAGGCCTATATTGCGCCCTTCTCAGTTCACACTCGCGCGCCTGGCACGAGCATTTGCGACAGCGGGCGTCGTAAAAATACTACCGCTTTTGTCCAAAGGGGACGCCAACGTGCCATCTTACTCGTAGAGGCTTTAACGATCTATGAGGTTTTTTCCAAATGATAAGTTCTGTTATAGTAAGTATAGTTAGTGCATAGGAACTTTTGACCTCCTTTTGCCAATTGTGAGGGGGTGTGTTTGTTTCTATGTGTATAGGAGCGGATGACCTGTGAAATCGGTCCGTCTATTTTCAATAAGACAAAGAGGATAAGACACTTGAAAAGGCCACTCTGGCCTTGGCGGACAATCTCACAGGCCATCCCGTAGAATTTTAATATACGCTTTTGCCATTCCATATAAACATGTTTAATCTTTAATTGTTGGAACATTTTATTGTTTTTAGAATGATTATATGATATTGTGATTTATTTATAATCAGAGAAGGGAATGTTGTGGAATTCTTTATTACAGTCATAATAAATATGTGTTTATATAAACTATTGCCATCTTGGCTCTAAATATTGGTAAGCTAATCAACAAAAGTTCTGACCTGACCGTATGGTGAAGGTTGTTATGTACTCAAACTGCGTACGGGAATGTATGTTTTGACTGAGATGGCTCCGGAGAACTGTGTCTGTAAGATAACTAACAATATATCTGGCAGAGGAGAATCTTGTACGTAGGCTGGAATGTTCGTGCGTAATTAGATTTCACAGAAGTTCTCTGTATGACCGCCTGTCGAGGGTCATTTCACACAATCCCATTGTTGCATTGTTGTCTTGACCCATGTTTGCAAACATTAAAGATCTGTTCTATTTTTGTATTTAAACATTGTGTCACCTCGTATTAATTGACTAAATTCTCATCTTTTAAAGGTTGATATTTCAATTCCATGACACTTTCCTCTCCTCTGATCAGACCATCAGCTGCTCTATGTATATGTGTGTGTCTGCGGCCCTGTGCGCATGACGCGGGTGTGCATGTCTATACGGCATGCACGCGTGAGAGTAAACAAGAAGGGGCAAGCAGCCGCTGAACTGGTGGCGAAACTTAACGCAGCACTGCTCTATGGAGATATTTAGGATTCAGGTACACGGACATTGAACAGAAGGAAGTGCTGTGCAAAACTTGGAAAGTTAAAGACTACATTACCCTGGCAACACAGCCAATCTGTATGAACACCTGAGACAGCGCAGAGAAAAGCCTGATGAATGCATGAGTGATGGCTCATGGCATTTTAAGTAAGTTTACAGAACTGCCAAACTGCTACTGTCTTTGACATTTGGAGTAATGCATTTATTTATTTCAAGGGGAAAAAACATTGTATTTATTATTTAAACTTTAGGGTGAAGTAAGCGATTTATTGATAATATACGTGTTAATCGATGTAAATTCATACATAACGGATCTGAAATTATGCTAGATAACTCGCTGCTTGAAGCCCGCAGTGCATTAGTGTGGTGACGTAGGGAGGAGGGAGGGGACTGCTAACTGCAGTCACTGACCGGAATTTCGCTTACAGCACCTTTAAGTTATTTTGAAAACAGCATGCTAGTGTAGACTTAAAAGATTTATTTTTTGAAATATCAATGCTGATTTATTTTTATGTTTTAAATTGAGAAATTCATATTCCCAAACTGTCAATAACCTGCCTCTGTATTTGTAAAAAACAAAATTAAGCAAGTAGACTTTTAGGGCCCTATGATTTCCGCGGAGTCACAGAATTGGGCAATAAAAACGAAATCTACTGTTAACACGGAATGCAGTGGAATTTGCCATTATTTTGGTGAAATTCAGTTTCCAAGGAAAAGGGAAATAACACGGGTGACATTAAAGAAGAACTAGGTAGGAATTTTGGTTTGGCGACATCTAAAGGCAAAAATACTGTGTGAAAAGTAGAGTCTGGCTACAGTACCGGTAATGTAACACACGCCACCCAACCCCGTTCAGAAATCTGTCTATTCAATGTTTACTTATTATTGCTAATAATGTGAACAGTTTATACATTTGGCATATAATTAGAGCATCTAAAAGCACGCAATCATGTTAAGCTTTTACTGGTTTGAAAATTAATACTGAAAATAAATTGATATCAAACTAAAACCTAGGTTTACCACACCATGATTCAATTTGGATTTCTCTTTGCTATACAACTTGATTGTAGTCCGCGGTGTCTGTGTATATGCGTGTCTGTCTGTGCGTGCGTTAGGGGTGGGAAAAATAATCGATTTTCCGATTAATCGCGATTCTCTCTCGAACGATTCCGAATCAATTCATAAAAGTTAATAATCGATTTATAAAAATAAAAAATAAATATATATATATATATAATATATATATTTTTTTACTAGTAGGGGAAAGTGGGGTGAGTTGTGCAACTTTTTACTCAAAGTGATTTTAAAGTGAGGCCTTGACAGTTATGTCTCCAACTCAAATATGTACATATATTTCAGGTGTTGTGCATCCCTGGCAATAAAAACTTTGGATCTGGAATAAACTGTTTAAGAAATATAGCTTTCAGAAAAAAAGTTGTCTTTGACTACGTGGGGTGATTTGTGCATTTGGAGAAAATAAGGTGGGGTGAATTGTGCCAATTTATATATATCTCAAAAACTGTAATGCAAGACAAATCCATTAGACAATCACTTATTTAAGGTGTATTTAAAGTAAATAAAGTAAATAGTTGACAAAGATTGAAGGTACATTTTCTTAAACAAGGCCTAGCAGATCTAGGTGGTTTTGCCTGCAAAGCTCACAATGACAAAGTCACCATCATCATCTTTCTGGCCATCTGAACTCTCATCAGTGGTGTCGTTAAGTGGAATTGAGATGTCACTCTCTTCTGAGCTACTGTAGACAATCACTTTCTTTTGGTGACCAGCGTATACAGCCATGCCACTGGCACGACTCTCAGAAATGTACTTTGCACTAGTTGCTCCGTGCTTGTGGAACCAACTGCCACCTGACAAATGTGATTCCCCCTACATTTCTGCCTTTAAATCAAGGCTCAAAACCCATATGTACACCCTGGTGTTTCCTCCCCATTAACTATCTTACCTCTGCACTACTATCTGTGTTTATGTGGATGTATGGGCTTTACGTCTTTTATTTTGGTTATTGTTATTTTACCTTCATTGTTTACCTACTGAATGCACTATGTACAGCACTTTGGACAGTGCAAACTGTCATGAATGTGCTTTTATAAATACATTTTACTACTTACTTACTTACTTATAACTCACCTAGGCCATTTGGCACAAATCACCCCATCCCCAGAATTTTGGATAATAGGCATGATGCAGCAATTTAGGGCTGACATCGTGCTAACTATATAGACTCAAAGTGTAGCATACCAAAGCACTAAAACATGTGTCAAATGTTTTCAAACGTGTCTATAATTGTTCAGACACAATAATCAAAAAACCTTGATCATGGAAATTTTACTTTGAAAGGCAAAACACAGTTTTTTGAGCTTAAATGTGCTTATATCTTATTCCTTGTGTCTCCCTTCTTTACAGGATGAGTCAAATGGATGTCTCTTCTTAAATATGTGGTCACATTTCCAATTTCTTCCACGGTTTTCTAGAAACAAGGGGTTTTGCAACTTCCAAAATGCACAACTCACCCCACTTTCCCCTATTTAATATTAGTATTTCCTGCGCCACTGCGCATGCACACCACACAAGTGCGAGTTGTTAAAAGTGGCGACAAAAGGGCAGAGAGCAAACCCATATGACCTGCACTGGGTTTGTGTCTGTTTACGTTTTTGTATGAGAGCTGAATTCCAAGCCATACTTTTTGCACAATGTGTTGAAAGGACATAGAAAATAATAGAATAGAAATCCTATAGAAACATGATTCACAAGAGTAGAAAGAAAATTAAACTGAATCGGTCTAGTTTTTACATACTTCCATACTGTGTTGAAAGCTGCATTGATTATTGCACTGGTCATAGAAAGTCATATTTGTGACAAGAAAAGCTTTTTCTCTAATACAATATTAGAGACGGTAATTCATCTGTTGATTGTATTTAATGATCATCACAAAAGTAGGAAGTGATTAGCAAACTCTGAGTAGTAAACTCAGATGTGTATATAAATATATTTTTGAAAATCACACATAGGTATCTACGTAAAAAAAATTGCATCGAGGATCGATTTTGAATCGAAAGGTGCCAAGAGATTCCCACCCCTAGCGTGCGTGGTAAATCAGCCCACGTTCTGGGAGACAGTTCATTTTTGCACGAAAGCCGACGTTATGTTGATGTCACTTTTTAATCACACACACCTCTAATAAACTGCAGACTTTTGTGTCTTCCCTTGCTCTGAACAGAGCAGACAATGTTTCTCCTCCTGTTGCTACCAACAGCAACTGCTGCCCGCGCCATAGACGTGGCCTTTAGCAGTTCAAAAGATAGGCTAGCGCTCGGCGCGCAGTTGTTAATCCCGGGTCAGCCACAACGTTAGAGTGTCTGTAGTGCAGAGTGGGTGGGATGTACGGGGCGGGTCATTCAACACATGCGTTAATTGCGAATAATGCATTGATTCAAGAAATTAAATCAGGCTGCGTTAACGCGTTAATTTTGACAGCCCTATTAAATACATGTGAAAACACCCAAAAACTTAAAAAACAAAGAGCTGTACAATTTTGCAGGACTGAGCATGATTAAAAAAATAATAAGTTTGCAGATATATAGGCAGGGCTGTACAGTGCGACAGTTTTGATCGCATTTGCTACTGAAATTGATCACGTGCGATGATGAATACAAATCCAGTCGCACTCGTGCGACAGGTAGCTTATGAGGAGAGGCTGTCTTTGAAACACAGAGAAGCGCTGCACAACACTGCTTAGAGTGCTCTACATTAATACTCCAAATGGGGGTAAATGTAGACTTAGGCAAGTAAGTTATTGAGTCCACCCTCCACTTTGGCTGGTGAAAGATATGTGACCTCGGGATCTGTGCTCGGGCGGCGATGCAAGCCTCTAATAAACTTCACCAACGGTAATTACCGGAAGGAGACGGCACATTACCGCAGTTAAGTTAGCGCGTGTACAAACAGAACATTTCCTGTGCGCCTTCACATTAAAAGCCTGTTACTAGCCAAACGTGAGTTGACTTTTATTTTGAAGCCGGTAAGAACAGGAAGTTAGCGCTTTTTTCTAGCTAGAAAGGCAACTCATTTAGCTGCAGCGAGCAGTCAACAGTAGCCTAGTCTATTTAAACAGTTTTAAATAAGCCACTGAAAAGCTACTCCCAACACATTCACAACAACCTATTTAATTTATCCTAAATTGTACCAATATGTATACTTATTTATTTAATAGGCTATGTTTAATGTTTTAAAGTATGGTTTTAATTAACAAAAAATTGCAAAGGTTAGATTCTTTTGTCTAAATTGCAATCAGTGCACCCCTATTCATTTTTCCATAATTATTACTGCACACACTAGGATATAATATTAATTGAGAATCTCAAATGACACCAAGATAACATGCTCAAAGGTAATTAGAGCGAAATGCAAGGGTTAAGGTTATGCAAGTTTCATACTTGTGTGCTACCAAATTTATTTTTGTGCTACTGAATTTTTTTGCTTACTAGCACCAGTGCTACCACCTAAAAAAATAAGCGTACAGCCCTGATAGGGGTGTGTTAATTTAACAGATGAATATAAAATGTGTTGGTTATGGGAGAGAATAAAAGTTTGTCTTAAAAAAATAACAACGTTGCTTTTCAGGAATATCTTTTAACCTTCCAAACTCAATTGCCAGCAGGAAAGTACCAGTTCTTGGACCTCAGCCAATCTCTTAAAATTGGGTCAATTTCTCTTTATTTTTTATGTGATACAATACAAGGAACCACAAGACAAAAACAGATAACTGCATAAAAATTAATAAAATAAATATAAAAATTAGTCAAACATAATAAATCTAGCAGCAGCAGCAAAAATAATGTATGTCAAAGTAAGCAGCCTTGGGGGCGCCCTTAAGGTGCGAACACACTACACGTTACACGCGTACAGACGCGTATAAAATCGGTATTTTTCCATAGGGAACCATTGGTTTACGCGCGTACATGGCGCGCAGATGCATCACTCGCGCTAAAGCAACATTTTAGCCGCGTTAGCTGCGTATGAGCCGCGTATATACGCAGCTACGCGCGGAGTTCGATTCCAGCCCGCGGTCGTACTCTGCATGTCACTCCCCTCTCTGCCCCATTTCAACTCTGTCTCTAAACTATCAATAAAGCATAAAAATGCCCAAAAAAAATAAAAATAAGATAAGATAGTCTTTATTGTCATTGCAGCCTTAAAGGTCTCATATTATGCTAAATGCACTTTTTAAATGTGTTCTAACATATCCATGGGTCCACGGTGTGCCTAGAGACTGCCAAAATATCAAAAAAAATAACAATCTCTCCTTTTCTCACTCTCCCCCTTTCTGAAACCCCCACCCCTTCCCCCCCAATATACTCCAGTCAGAATTCTCCCCGTTTCTGACGTCAAAAACTGGAAAGCCAGAAGCTTCCACTGTGCAGCCCACACCCCTATTTCTTATTGGTCCACGGCCCCGAGATCCTCTGGAAAAATATTCCTTCACCCCCATGTTGTTTGCTTGTTGCTAAGCGACAAGATGCCTGTAGTACAGAAAAGCATGGTGAATATTGCATAATCCACTAATTTATCTTAACCACAGCAGTCTATGCCTCGTTTTTGATAACACAACGGATAGGAAGCTACTTGTGGGTTTTTTCAAACAGTGAAACTGAAAGAAATGTTTTTATTCGTATTTTTTCCTGACTGGTGTATAGCTATTAGCTTTGGGACAGTCTGGAAATGCCTCGTTTTTAACAGGACAAAGGATCGGAAATTAATAGTGTAGAAGTCAACTTTGAAGATATTTTTTCACTGATTTTAGTGGTATTTTTAGCCGGTAGCTCCCGAGCTAGCTTCAAGTAGCCACCATCTTTTGCAGCATTTTTATTGTGAACATGCCATTTCCATTAGCTTGGAAACGGCAAGTCAGTGCATCTGTATGAACATAGTCTTTCATGTAGACAAGGATAGGTCATGTCAAACTGTTCAAAGTGCGTTACTAGCACTAGACTTGGTTCTTCTCATGGGTAGGCTAACTGAGCTAACAGGCCCAGCAAATACATCATCATTGTTTACAAACAGACAGAGGGCGAGGTGTATCTGGCTTCGCTTACGGACAGGGGGCGGGGGCAGCTCAAAGATTGTATATTTACGAGGAGAGCTGCAGCTCTTTTTAAAAATTGGCCATTGTGAGATTAGCTGAACATCAGCATAGTACAATAAATTATCTGAAAGTTTTTTTTCAGCAAACAATTAAAGAAAAATTTATTAGGGACCACTAAGACCATATAATATGGTGTATAATAGAACCGAAAAGTGTATAATATGGGAGCTTTAAGAGGTTTATGAACTTCCCTGACATACCAACCTTGCTGTGTGGTGTGACTGATGGGCGCAGCAGCAGCAGTGCGCGCCTCTGCAGGAATGGCTCCTCCACTGCCAGGTACCGGAGGCACAGTGGCACACAAGTTGATCAGCCCACTGCCTGTAGATGACACTGGATCTTTGCTGCTGGGTGGCCCACCCCGTCGTCTTGCTGTTCCGGCTGGAAGAGTTGGGGCTGGCGTGGTAACTTCAGCTGGTGTCCAGTTGAGGTTGGTGCCCTCCTTCTCTGTTGCTGAGTCATCGTCAGAGTCGTCGAACATGCGCTCACTGCGGCGATCAGATTTGCAGGGGGAAGTTGGGGACACGGAATTCAGTTTTTTGGGTCCTGGTCGCCTGCGTGGGCTGGACTCCTCGTCAGACGAACCACCACTGGACTGCCGGGATCGCCGGGGGCTGTAGCTTCCATCTGAATGGAAGCGCTGGTCATATGACTCGGATTCGCTCTCCTCTCCCTCAGGCTCCACATAAGTAAGTCTGGGGTGATACAGCGCCTCATCCTTCCTGCTTTTGTCTGTAAAAAGGTGGAAAGAGGTTTTTGATTATTGAGCACCATATGACTGGTTTATATCTGATCGCACTGATGATTAGCTACTCTTTTTGGTTGGAAATATACACTCACCGGCCACTTTATT
>CM047515.1:2830620-2835927 GCA_026122265.1 Ammodytes dubius | reverse complement strand
CCTATCAAATCACAAACTGTCACCTATTGAACTAAGCAAACCACAAGACACGCTTGTTCTGAAGGACATAAAAATATGTTTATATACACAAAACGTAGGCCAATTTGTGTTTGGTTGAGAATTTCTTTGTTGTAACAATGCTTCTTAATAAATCTTACACCGTTGGAAAGTCCGTTTATTTCCTTTTCAAATGGTGCCACAATTGTTATTAAAATGCTTTTGTGGGATGAGCAGCAGAGTTGAGCATGTGGGTTGCGCCCATGTAAAACTTGGCAAATCTTCTCTGCCAAAGCCAAACAGCTTGTGTTTGGTCGATAATTTCTTTGTTGTAAAAATGCTTCTTGGAAATAAATCTTATACCGTTGGAAAGCCTGTTAATTTCCCTTTGAAATGGTCCCACATACAGTATGTAAGGATAATGCATTTGTGGGATGAGCAGCAGAGTTGAGTATATGTGTTGCGCCCATGAAAAACTAAACAAATCTTAGCCAATAGCTTATGCTGCTATGCAGGTTTGAGTTTTTCACTGACTGAGCCAGATGTTAATTCCTGTCTAAACTGCAGAAGAAGTAGTACTGGGATGATGTACTAATGAATAAAGTTGAATCTACAACTGTGAAATACAAACGCAGGTCAAACTGTTCTGAGTCTGATTGCATAGAAAAGTATTTGTTCATGCATATAACATTGTGTGTAGACACTATGAAAGCCTTTCTTGTAGATCGCAATATTTCGCAATATATTGTATCGTCACCCCTGTATCGGGATACGTCTCGTATCGCCAGATTCTTGCCAATATATAGCCCAAGTTGTGAGTAGCGATACAATGGACAAACCAATGACAGCACTGTCTCTACCTGCATGGATTGGTTCAGCACCACCTAAGATGGACAGCGATCGGACAGGAGCGCTCTGACTCAACACATTGTCTGTGTGAGCAATAAGGCTTTTTCTAACACTATGTGTTTGTATGTGAGTGTGTATATAAAGACTCACCCACTATCCCAGGGCCATGTATAAGAAGATGACAATAATGAAGAACAAACAACAGAGGACATCAGTGCAGCTTCTACAGAGACAAAGCAGAGACCACTTGTAATCCACAGCAAAAATATTCATTCAAAAAGTCTGGTTCCTTTTGGATCCGTGAGAACTATTCACTGTCTCTAGCAGGTACTGATTCTGGATGTTTAGAAACAACTCGATAGTCCTCATCAGGAAAAATAAAAGCCCACCTGTTTCATCTATGCTGGACAGCAAGCATTTCTCACCGACACATGCAGGATGCTAAGAGAAATCATGTGTATGTGTTGCCAGCTACCATACAGTATTTTGTATGTGAAAGTGAATAATTGTGAAGACTTAAAGGTGAAGTAAGCGGTTTATTTATGTTAATATGAGTGTAAAATCGAGAGAAGAGAAGAGAGAACGCTACAATCCGACACTCGTCTCACTCATATATACAATCATATAAAAAAGTTTGGGAACCCTCTCAGCCGGCATTATAATTGACTCTGCTTTCACAAAAAAAATAAAAAAGTGGTATGTCTTTAATTTACCAGGAACAGCTAAGCACTGGGATGTTTTCCCAAACAAAGATTTTTTTAAAAGCAATATTTGGTTGTATGAAATAAAATAAAATGTGAAAAACTGGCTGTGCAAAAATATGGGTACCCTTGTGGTTTTGTTGATTTTAATGCCTGTAACAGCATGTAAAACTGATGACTTTAAACACAAAGTTGGTTGGATTATGTTGTTAAGCCTTGAACCTCATATACTTGTCTGTTTAATCATGAGAAAATGTATTTTAGGTGCCTAAATGCAAGTTGCACTTCTCTTTGACTCTCTGCTGAAGTGAGACAGAATGGGATCATCAAAACAGCTCCCAAAAGATCTTAAAAACAAAGATTATTCATTGGCATGGTTTAGGGGAAGGCTACAAGAAGCTTTCCCAAAGGTTTCAATTGTCAATTTCTACTGTAAGGAACGTTGTCAGGGAATGGAAGGACACAGACACAGTTGCAGTTAAACCCAGGTATAGCAGACCAAGAAAAGTACAAGAGCAGCATATGCGGCGGAGTGTGAGAATGGTTGCACACAACCCAAAGATCACCTCCAAAGACCTGCAAGAACATCTGGCTGCAGATTGTGTATCTGTACATGGTTCTACAATTCAGTGCAATTTGTTGACGAGCAACTCTGGGTTTTCGGTTTCAGAACAGTGGATCAGCGTTGGGTTAATCAACTCTGAGCGTGTTCACTCTGGTTGGAGCGTGTGCATAAAAGCCATCGTCAATGGATCGCTGATAACATGATTCACCATGGAAACAGAAGAAACAAATGCTTGATCCTCCCACTTCTCCACTTCTCAAAAAAGAAAAAAAAGAAAACTTCTCCGCTCCTCCCACTAGAGTAAGAAATATTAAGGAATGAGCTTATGGAGAAGAATGAACGGGGATATTGTCTCATAACTCTGATCTAATCACGTCGGCAATTCAGAAAAAAACAGTGCAAACGTTTTTTGTCAAGAGCATCGTTGCTTCCGTATGAGAAGCAAGTCTATTTTAAGAATTAAGTTACGCATATCAGCAGCAACAAAATTATTAAGCTGCCGCTGCACAGCATTGCTGACAGTGTTTTATATTCGCTGTAGCCTATTATGTAGGCAAGCTATAATAGGCCTACTGTGCAGTAAACAGACTGTCGCTTCTTTTAAATGGGGAGTGAAAGATATTAACGTTTGACACATAAGGTGACAGTTTCCATTGTAGATCCTGATTGTTTTATTACCAGATCCATTGTCCTCTAGTGATCACAGTTTAAATTATTATATTATTTCTATATTCATATTGGGCTATTTAACGAGGCTTGTCTGTGACTTTGGGATGACACAAGGGAACAGTAACGATCGCGTGCAGCCGCAGAATTACATTTCAACCTGACATAAATAGCCTATGTTCAGTGGCACAGATGTTAAAAAACTCCTGATAATGATAAAAATAAATAACGAGATACATACAATACAATAGGTTTATTAATCTGAATGTAGAGCATGTCACGATGTGTAAGGTGGCCGCATATACAGTCCCCTCCATAAGTATCGGAACAGTGAGGCCAATTCCCTTATTTTTGCTGTAGACTGGAAACATTTGGGTTTGACACCAAAATATGAATATGAGACAATAGCTCAACATTTCAGCTTTCATCTCCAGGTATTCACATCTGGATCTGATACACAACTGAGAAGATATAATTTTTTGAAAAAGAACACAACATTTTTAGGCAAGCAAAAGTATTGGAACAGATAGACTTTAAATAAATTAAAGTGAATAAACCGTAATATTTTGTCGCAAATACTTTGCTTACAATAACTGCATCAAGCCTGTGACCCATTGACATCACAAAACGTTTGCATTCTTCTTTTGTGATGCTTTTCCAGGCTTTCACCGCAGCCTCATTCAGTTGCTGTTTGTTTTGGGGGGTTACTCCCGTCGGTCTCCTCTTTAGCAGGTAAAATGCATGCTCTATAGCGTTTAAGTCTGGAGATTGACTTGGCCAGTCTAAAACCTTCCATTTCTTGCCCCTGATGAACTCCTTTGTTGTTTTTGCAGTTTTTTTGTATCCTTATCTTGCTGCATGATGGAGCATCTTCTAATCAGTTTGGTTGCATCTTTCTTTAAATTGTCAGACCGAATGTTTCTGTAGACTTCTAAGTTCATTTTGCTGTTGCCATCATGTGTTACTGTGTTGTTGTCAAGATGAACCTTTACCAAAGTGATGGAAAGGCTAAAGTTTGGAGAAAGAAAGGATCTACTCATGATCCCAAACATACAGGCTCATCTGTGAAACACGGTGGAGGCAATGTCATGGCTTGGGCTTGCATGGCTTCTTCTGGGACGGGCTCATTATTCTTCATTGATGATGTAACACATGATGGCAACAGCAAAATGAACTCAGAAGTTTACAGAAACATTTTGTCTGACAATTTAAGGAAAGATGCAACCAAACTGATTGGAAGATCCTTCATCATGCAGCAAGATAATGACCGAAAACACAACAAAGGAGTTAATCAGGGGCAAGAAGTGGAAGGTTTTAGACTGGCCAAGTCAATCCCCAGACTTAAACGCTATAGAGCATGCATTTTACCTGCATTTATTAGACTTATGAGAGTAACCCCCTAACACAAACAGCAACTGAATGAGGCTGCGGGGAAAGCCTGTAAAAGCATCACAAAAGAAGAATGCAAAAGTTTGGTGATGTCAATGGGTCACAGGCTTGATGCGGTTATTGCAAGCAAAGGTTTTGCGACAAAATAGTAAGTTTTATTCACTTTAATTTATTTAAAGTCTATCTGTTCCAATACTTCTGCTCACCTAAAAATGTTGTGTTCCTTTACAAATAATTATATCTTCTCAGTTGTGTATCAGATCCAGATGTGAATACCTGGAAATGAAAGCTGAAATGTTGGGCTATTGTCTCATATTCATCTTTTGGTGTCAAACCCAAATGTTTCCAGTCTACAGCAAAAATAAGGGAATTGGCCTCACTGTTCCGATACTTATGGAGGGGACTGTATGAACGGACCGAGGGCTGAGAACAAGGCTACTGATCAGATAAATGATCGATCAAACGTAAAATCATCAGTACATGATAAAAACATCCCAATGGAGATTTCTGTGGAGTGATTTTGCTTTAAACTGTACAGGGACGCGTTGTAACAGTGACTCTTTCTTCATTCGGAGCTGCAGCGTAAAGTGAAAACAAACTCAGGGTAGGTCTAACCACCTCGCGAGCAGGTTAGACCCACGGCGTATGTTGCCGCAGTAACTGACTCTCGGTTGCGCTGAACCTGCTACCTGAAACGGAAAACCCAGAGTTTCCACCCACTCAGAGCGAACAAACTCTGGGTTGCCTCAAAACCAGCTACCTGAAATAGGCCCCTGAACATCAATCAGCATAAAAGGACTCCAAGGAACAAGGCAAGTGAACACATGATTGAGAGAAACTACCTTTCTCACCATGCCAAAGACGAAGGAAATCAGTCTTGAGCTCAGAAAGAAGATAGTGGAGGCTCATGATACGGGGGAAGGCTATACGGCCATTTCCAAGCGTTTCACAGTGTCTAGAACCGCTGTACGTTGCATCATTGCCAAGTACAAAGAGACAAATTCTGTAAGGAACAAACCTGGGCGTGGTCGTAAGCGCAAGATTTCAAAAACTTTTGAGAGGAAAATAGTCAGAGATGTCAGCAAGAAGCCCCGGACATCTGCCAAGATGATTGTTGCTGACCTGGCCTCTTCTGGAATT